>JADBJO010008493.1:47519-52519 GCA_016801955.1 Conus betulinus
GACGCGTATCAGGTCATGCCAGGACAGCTCGTACTACCCGACCCTCAGGCAATCCATTAGCTATTCTCCTTCTTAGCTTGGCGCCTACAAAAAGTGTGAGGCTGTCCTATACTCGCTTGACATGGACTCAAAGCTTCTTGAGAACTTGAGCCAATAATAAGTACTTTTTTTTTTCCTCGACGCGGAACATGATTATGACCATCACAACAGTTTCAAAGAGAAGCACATGATTTAAATTCTTCCTCCGAAAATTATAAAGATTTTGTTCATCTCACGTCATGAATTACAAAACATCTTGCCCGGTATCTTATGACCTTCTCTCTCTCTCTCTCTCTCTCTCTCTCTCTTTAAAAACACACACACACACACACACACACACACACACACACACACACACACACACACGTCATGTTCGTTAACATTTTCGTAACTGTAACGGAACGCAACAATCTTCACCCCACATGAAAAATGGCCAAGATCACCTTTTCGCAGATGCGAACTCAAACATCTCCCGACCAAAATTTAGGTAACTGTTTTACCACCATAATAAAAAACTGTACCTTTACATAACAATGAAGATCAAGCCCAAGAGACTGTGATGATGTGCCCGTTTAAAGCTACGATTTTTAGTGCACAGAATGCTAGTAATTCGTAGTGAAACGAAAGGGCAGAAGCAGTACTTTTAACGTCTGTAGATTTTTATTTCTAAAAACAACATTACATGTATCATAATTGGTTCTAAGTCTTGTTGAACAGTACGAAGACGGAAGGTCAGAAGACAGACAGACAGACAGACAGTAAGGGTTAACAGTATGGGTGAAGACAGGAGCGAGCAAACAGCAATAGGAAAAAAAATAATAGAAAACAATCGGAACACAGTGCCTGTCTGCTGGTAGTCAAGGACACGGAGAGGTGGAGGTCTGGGCGGAGTCTGGGGTGGGATGAGGATTGATAGGCAACGAATATTGTTGATGCCTATGTAAAGTACTGAACGGAATGAACAACGGATTCGTGTTACCAGTTTCATTTCAGCAATGTTCTACTCTCTCTCTCTCTCTCTCTCTCTCTCTCTCTCTCTCTCTCTCTCTCTCTCTCTCAACTCATTGTTCTTGTCTCTTCTTTCCTTCATTTTTCCCCCACTTCCACCCCCTCTCTACTCCCCCCCCCCCCCCCCCTCCCCGTTGTTCTTTTCTCAACAGTCACAAACAGCCTTAGTGAAGCAAAATCTAATGGGGGAAAAGGGGGGGAGGGGTGGAGGTAGCAAGAGAACAAACATTGAAAAAAAAAAAAAAGAAAAAGAAAAAAAAGCATGTGCGATCGTGGTGCGCGGTGAGGCTGAAACTTGTGTTCTCTGTACGCGGGTAAACCGTTTTCATTGACCAGCTTTGACCACAGAACTGGACACCCGCGGGTCAGTTCTGGCTGGAGGTCGGCCATCAGGGATGGCCAAAGTGGCACCCAGTACGGCCTGGGATTATCTGGCAGAGGGCGCTGCGAGGGTGGGCCGGAGTGGATGGGGGAGTGGGTGGGGTGGGGTGGGGTGGGGAGCAGCTATCGATCGAAAGAAACCAATATTAATCTTTTGGGGCGTTGGTCAGTGGGTGGAACGGATCGAGGGGTTGGAGATGGCAGGATTGCTTGCGTTCTCTCCTTGCTTGAGTTGCTGCTTCAGAAAGGTATTGAGATTCCACGCCTTGATATTTGGCGCTGACCAGTAGTGAAGTGAAAGAAAACCGTAGGTAAACTAGACCTGCCGGGACTGCCCTCGTCCACACTACCTCCCCCCCTCCACCCCACCACCACCTCTCTCTCTCTCTCTCTCTCTCTCTCTCTCTCTCTCTCTCTCTCACACACACACACACACACACACACACACACACACACACACACACCACCACCACCACCACCACCACCACTACACACCACCACCACCACCACTACACCACCACCGCTACCACCACCTCTGAAAGAAAACAATGCACAAAACACTATTGGTACCTACACCACCTCCCTTTCCCCCCCCCCCCCCCCTCTCTCTCTCTCTCTCTCTCTCTCTCTCTCTCTCTCTCTCTCCGACGCCGCACTCCCTTTGCCACCAGTGGCCGGTGTAAAATGCCCGCCGGTGCCAATAAGGGTGGGATTAACGTCACGTCCTATCAACCGGAAGGTTCTCGGAGGGCCAGTTGTTCCTAGGCCCAGCACCCACGGGAGTCGTGACAATGCCCGCCTCCCACGCACCCTTTTAGAGCGTGACAGGGGCGACGTATCTTTCGAAATAAATACCGCACCGGTGTCCCCGCATAAAGATACAATTCCTAGCCCGTCTCACGACAGACTCGGTTCATACGACTGCCTGGATGTCCACCGATCTCCGGCACCGTCAACTAGACTAGCCGCTGTGCAGTTCTGTAGGTTCAAAATGCGATTCCTAATCAGCGGAGCGAATAATCAACATGGTATGCCGTTTTTATCTTACTGTGTGAAGGGTGTACGGCTTCAGACTCTTATTAGGACCAAATCAGAACACGTTTACAGCGCCATACTTGGTGGTTTTCTGTGAAGACACCAGCCAACATCGTGAAGTGAACTGAATGCGTTGGTGAATTCTTCACAGGTGTCTTTCTTCACGGTCACGTGAATAAACCGATAATCAGCTTACCCGTTAAACATTTTGCAGGTTTTTGTGTTCAGTCTCGTCACTGTGCTAGGTGTGGTGTCTGTACTTCTGGAACATCATCGATTTTGACCTACACACGTGTCGGATAGCTTTTCTTTTTTCTTCAATCATCCATACTGACAATATATATCGTGATTTTTTTTTTTTCGTGTAACTACGTTGTGGAGACCAATTTCTTACATTCTGAAATTTCCTGTCAATATCTCTCTCCAAGCAGTGTCAACACGGCAATCACTCTCTGCTTCAAGGCATGGTGTCGACATTTATTTCAGCAGCTTACAGCTGAGTCCACGCTACATCGCGCGATCAATTCGAGCTTCTGTTGACGTCATCACTTCCACGGGCGTCTGAAAATTGACACACGAGCACGCGAATGGACAATCCCACTTTGTACAGAGAGAAACTCGAATGACGAGCTGAAAACTGCACACGCCGCTTGCAAGCGAGTGTGATCGCTACCTTTATACAGACTTAAAACTGCAGAAGCACGACTGTCCTGATAATATCGCTGCAGGAACATACCTTTGGAACTGTAAGTGACACGGGACAATTGAAACACACAGGCTCTGAAATAATCCAAACTCCTTCATAAATTATCAAGCGATTGAATAATGCCACACAGTTGGTCATTTTTTTGTGGAATAACAAAGGGAACTGGATCGATTCAGATCGGGGTGTGTGTGGAAATACGCCTTGCAGCTGGTTAACTGGCCCAATTCACTTGTACGTTATCAGCAGCCCACACGCACGCATCCTTTTGAATTCAGGAAACAGCTGAATCTTTTGAGGTTCCTTTTTTGTTTTTTGTTTTTGTTTTTGTTTTCTATTTAAATCGAGATTCTGCCAGTCGGTGATGAAGTGACGGCTTACATAGTCTGTAACAACCAAAACGAAAGAGAAGAGCATCTATTCAGTGTTCGTGATAACGTACAAAAACCAGCAGTTATGTCCAATTCGCGAGAGTCCGTGTCCAGATCTTCTCTGACGGCAGCGGGCCATAAGAACCTTCATTGCCGGAGCGTGTTGAAGCACGAGCTGGAATCGATCGACAAGGAAAGAGAGCACCTGCTGCACAACATTCGCCACGACGCCAAACAGTTCAGGCAACAATTCCAAGATCATTCGGCTTCCTCTGGGACGCGACCCAACTCGGCGCGCGCCAGCCCCCCTCGACACGCCAGTGGGAGCGCCAAATCCCCGGGATCAGCACGTAAAAAGTCTTCAGCCACTGGCGGCCGGAGTCGAGAGGCACAGCGTGCTCACGGCGAACAAGTGTCGGCAACAGAGACAGGCAGCAACACACCGCCACCAGGAAATTCTGCGCCCGGAAAAGATGCCATGGACCCGAGTCACCTCCCCAGATCATCGTGAGCGACGCCACTGAACAGGCCGTGGGAGGGCGCCCGACGTCTGCACGGCAGAAACGAGGCAACAGACAGCGGTCCGCCAGCCCCGGATCCCGGCCAGATCAGGCTCCGACGTGGGCTCCGACACGGGTTCTCCTCTGTCGCAGTCGCTCAACCCTCCCATCCAGCCGCCTCCGCAGTAACTCCATGTCTTACGTCAGCCATTCCCAACTTGGCCGTTCTCCCGCCGGCCATGACCCGACGCCGTCCTCCGACCTGAATGTGCCCGACTCCTCCAGAAGCCGCAGCTCCAGTTTCTCTCCGGTATCCAGCCCGCCAGACGGCGAGGCTCCATCGTGGAACACTGGGGGTCCATCTCCGAGCGGAACAGGCCGGTGATGGGGAGCTTCAAGGGCAGGAGGGGGTCCGTGGACATGGAGAACTTGCTGCGGGACCTCAGTTTCGGCGTGCAGCACAGTGAGCTCATGGCCGGCGGGCAGCAGAGGTCCAAGGTGAGTGACAAGCAGTGGGAGGACCTCAAGAAGTGCCGCTACCTCAGGATGCCGTCCAGGGAAAACTCGGAAGAAGACATCAGCGAGCACGGAGAGTAGAGACGGGTTTTAGACAGTTCGTTAACTGGTCAGTGGTGAGTGAGTGAGTGTGTGTGTGTGTGTGTGTGTGTGTGTGTGTGTGTGTGTGTGTGTGTGTGTGTGTGTGTGTGTGCTCGCGTGCGTTAGCAGTACTTTTATTGTACGTGTTTTTTTCACAATATTATGTGATTTCAGACGACGTGTGTGTGTGTGTGTGTGTGTGTGTGTGTGTGTGTGTGTGTGCGCGCGTGCGTGCGTGCGTGCGTGCGTGTGTGTGTGTTTTGTGCGTGTGTGTATGTGTGTTCGTGCGTGACTGCTAGAGGGCATGCGCACGCGCGCGTGCGCGCGCGCGTGTGTGTATGTGTGTGTGCGCGTGCGTGCTTGCCT
>JADBJO010008493.1:57519-62519 GCA_016801955.1 Conus betulinus
CGAAATGCATTTAGGGGATAGTTGCATCACTATATCACTGCTTGGGAGGGCACGGCAACCAAGCGCATTTGGAGGGTAGCTACATCCCTATATTGTTTCAAGGAAGATGTGATAAACTAAATGCATTTAAGGGGTAGATGCACTCCATGTATCACTGTTTTGGAAGAAATGACAGTAAGCGCACTTGGGAGATAATTCCACTAAGTATATTACTGCTATTATTGCAGCCGCTAAGTGCATTTGAGGGATAACCCCCCCCCCCCCCCTCCCCTCTCTGTATTACTGGTTGGAAAGTAATGGCAAATAAGTGTATTTGGGAAATGGTTGCACTCGATATGTCACTACTTGGGAAAATGCTGCAATCAAGTGCATTCGGGGAAATAGCTGCACAACGTATATCAACAATGGAAAAAAAAAAAAATCAAGGTCAGGTAAGTGCGGTTGGGGGATAGTTGCACCCCATATGTCACTCCTTGGGAAAACATGGCAACTAAGTGCATTGTTTGAGATGATATGGCAATTGAGTGCATTTGGACGATAGTTTTCCCCTCCCCCTTCCCCCTCCCCTCCCTCACCCTTGTTTTGCAGCTTGGGAAGATACGGCAACTAAGTACATTTAGGGAATAGTTGCATCCGTGTACCGCTCACTGGAAAGATTTGGCATTCTAAGTAAAACACACACACACACAGGCATGTATCAATAACCCCAGCAACGATGAAACTGAGGGCTGTGAGTTACAACCCACTGAGTTGGAGAACTGAAGACTTAGGGATCGTGGCTGACAAAAATCCAAACTTTGAATAGCATATCACTGCTACTGTCAAAAAATGCAGGGATGAGGCAATAGTGTGGATGGCTGCATACTATATACAATTCACAGCTTCGGATATAATAGTGCCCCGTTTTAACTCCTTAGACAAATTCTGGAATATCAATGGTAATGTGGTGTGGCGATCTCAGTAATTTCAGGAAGAATGTCACTGTCATAGAAAATGTGTATACAAAATGTACACAGAAAATTTCAAGAAAAAAAGGATACGTGGAACAATTTAAGCCATGAAAAACGTCGAAATCATTTCTGAGAATTGCTCAGCCTGGAATATCGAAGAATAAGAGGTGATGATCGAGGTTTTTAGAATTCTACCGTGCATATTTAAGACGAAAACCAAGACAAACTGTTTATTCAAAGCATGACAACAACGACAGGAGATTTCGAGCATGAAAATAAGTAAACCTTTTGTAAAAAAAAAAAAAAAAAACTTACTTGCACACTCTTTTTTGTTTAAGAAAATCCAAACAAACAGGGTAATTGATCTTTGGAATGCACCACCAACTTCTATCGTTATAGCAGGAATACATAACAATTTTAAAACATTAATTTTTTTTTATAATGCTTCAAGACTGATGTGAGTATGGAAGTTAGTCGATCATAACAGAACAGAGAGAGAGAGAGAGAGAGAGAGAGAGAGAGAGAGAGAGAGAGAGAGAGAGATTCGGATGATTTATTCATTAATAGGCCTTGACCCCTAATGAAGAGGTGTCTGAATATTATACAAAAGCAACAAAAAGGAAAAAAAAAAATTCAAGACAAGTAACAGTCATAGAATACAAAATGCAGATCAATATTAACATTGATCATTCTCATGCAATTTCTCTTAGCTTAACTGCCTTGCATAGAAACGTGAACTTTCTAACTTCTTCAGCAGAGGTGTAGGACATCAACAATACCAATGTGAACACGGAAGGATGCAATAATATTCATGTTTGATGAATTTATCCCGAACGTTCCTAAGAGCAGAACAGCAGAGAACAAACGCAACTCAATCTCCCGAGATTCTTTGCACAATGGACAAAGGAAGTCACTGTCATTAACAGTTTTGGACAGCTAATTTGAAATACCAAGTCTGAATTTCGTTGTAATAAACTTTAAATGTCTAACCATATTAAGAATTACATAGGGTTTCAGATCATGCAGATTACACAAATTCTCATAAAAGCCAAACCTTTCACTATATTATTCTGCACATGGTCAGATTTTTTTTTACCATCGACAATCAAGCAATCGTTGACGGAAAAGAGATGAAATTCACGTACATTTCCAACACCTCGATTAAGCCATGCCAGCCCAAACCCATATTCAAACGAACAAAGACGAACTTTAGTCACTCGGTTGCTCTTTTCTCAAGCGTCAAATCGTGTACCATATTGTTGGCTTTGCGGGGTGTTCTACTGTCGTCCATTTGTCACATTTTCAACCAGAAGCAGATGCATCTTACCGCTGAAACGAGATATATAGGTAACCTTTTGGTCTCACCTTAAACGAGGTCAGACGTTCGTCTGTTCACACCAAGAAACTTTTCCGAAGCAAAAGTATGGACTGATTCACAACGAATGGCAGCATTGTCAAGACCCCACATTTCAGCACAATATAATACAATAGGTTGGACTTGACTATCGAATACTTAGAAAAGTAAACTGAAAGAAAAATTAATGAGTACATATAACTGTTTCATGGTACAAAGCAAAGCATTTTTAGCCCTGCAAACGAGAACTTTACATGCGCCAACAAAACTCAAACGAGTGGAAGAATTATACCCAAATATTTATAGGCACTAACCACACGCATTATTTCACCATCATAAACACCTTTCTCTTGCCCTTAAATAGCCTCCCTTACAAAACACAATAATTTTGCTCTTAACCGAATTTGTTGGATACAAGCAGCAAAAATGACATAAGGGGCCGTAATAGCTCAGTGGTAGAGCGCCGGACTCGTAATCTTGGTGATCCTGGGGTTGCGGGTTCGAATCTCCACCGGGCCGTTTCGGTAACGGGGTTTTCCCCTCGGAGTTAACATTGTTTCTGACTCCATTTCCCATACAGTCTCTAAAACCGAGGTTCCGTGCGTGAACGAACACATAACATCTTGCACACGTAAAATCCCATCACCAACTTTCGGAAGAGAAGGCCAGTTTGGCCGTTGGTATGGATGACACGTTACACATAGCATGCACCTTCCCCGAAGTTGGAGTATGGCTACCTTAATGGCAGGATGAAATAAAAGGTCATACACGCAAAACTCCATTCCCTTTGTTGGGTAGATGGGATTTATCCTGGCCTGTCTAAACAGGGAGCGTCCGCAGGAGTATCAGCCTGCGTACACAGAAAGAAAGAAAAGAAAAAGAAATGACACAAACACTCCTTGTTGATAAACAGTCAGTTGAATGATCTTCAAGCAAGCCAGTTCCACCATCAAAGTCAGCATGAGCATAAAAAGGAGAAAATTCTGGTGGTACATATGCACAAAAATGTAATACGTCCTTATCCATTCCAAACACTTTTCATCAATAAGGAATTTACAGAAGTTTGAACATGACACATTAATGGATTAACAAAGAGAAATAGTTCATTTTTAATAAAGCAAACTATTAGGGCCTACTTCGTTTCCCATGTTTCGATAATTTATCAGCAGGTTTAGCCTATCAAAAGAGAAAAAGAGAGAGACAGACTTCCTGTATAATTCAGCTAACAAAAAGGCTATACAAGCCTTGCCATAATATGCACATGCATAGTCGATACGATACGATACGACATGTTATATATGATATGATATGACATGACAGGAGTTCTACCCCCTCATTGCACTTTCTCTTCAGCACAGGGAAAGACATCATAAAGTGCAGGTCGTTTCCTTTTCCGTCGCACTCCCCCCCCCCCCCCCCCCCCCCCCCCCCCCCCCCTTCGTTCATTAACTTACTTTCCCCTCGCTAACTTGTGTTTTGCTTGTCCTCTCTCTCTCTCTCTCTCTCTCTCTCTCTCTCTCTCTCTCTCTTTCAACATTCAATCTATTGAAGGGCCCAAACATCATGGTCAGATAGGACTGCCTCATACAACTTATCCCAACTTATATACATGCCAACCAGAGTAACACTCACTAGCAAAACATTAATTGACCACACCTATCTCTCTGAACCACAAAACGTCATTGAGAAATGTGTGCCTTTAAATGGATGCAGCGACCATTTTCCAGTATGCATTACGTGGAAAAGAAGTGGAATCAAAATCCTCCTAAAACTGGCCACAAACACATCACTTACAGATCTGTTGGACACTTCCACGAAGATACCTTTCTTACTGACCTCACGAATTCCCCCTTTATTAATGTTTATAACTACACTGATCCTGAGAGAGCGCTAGAGTACTGGCTACACACGTTTAATTCTGTTTATGACAAGCATGCGCCATTCAAAACGCGTCGAGTTAAACATAGTGCACAACCAAAGTGGATGACTGATGAAATACAAGCTGCTTGTTTCTTACGCGACGATCTGCTTGAAGCAGAAGGGAAGTCGGATGGATTTAAAAGTCAACGTAATAAAGTCAATTCACTCAAACGGACAGCAAAAATGAAATTTTTTCGTGAACTTGTAGCCAACAAACAAAATTCGAAGTCCATATGGCAAGCAATAAATGAACTTACAAATAAAACTTCACAGTCAAAGACAAGTCCCATTACCAGCATAACACCAAATGAACTCAACCAACACTTTACAACAGTTGCAGAACACGTTGTCAAAGAAAAGAATACTGACTCAAATGAATTACAAACATTAAAAAAAAATATAATGCTAAGAACATTCGTTCAGCAAAACCTGTTCCGCCTATGACAGTTAGTGATGTTTGCCAAGCCTTATGCCAATTAAAGCAGACAGGAAGCCGTGGACTGGACGGGATTGATGGAAAAATACTGAAACTATCAGCACCTGTTATATGTGAAACTCTTACCTACATTTAAAATTTATGCATTGATAAGTGTCACTTCCCGCTCAGTTCAAAGTTGCAAAAGTAATACCCATTTTCAAATCTGGAGACAAATCTGAGCCATCGAACTACAGACCAATATCCATTTTGCCAGTTCTGTCCAAGCCCTTGGAAAAACACATAAATAAACATCTTTTTGCCACCATTTTTGACTCCTCCAACCTACTAAATAAAAATC
>JADBJO010008493.1:67519-92519 GCA_016801955.1 Conus betulinus
CTGGTGTCAATGAGGTCATGGAGAAAATTGTTGGATGGGGAAGTAGTAGCGCTGTCCAACAGTTTCTCTGGAAGTTGGCAGTTATTGCCATCAGTAGAGGGCTTAGCAGGTGGTTTCCTGCATATGTTTCATCAGAACAGGGTATCACGGAACATCACTAGTGGCCGAGCAGCGGTGCAGGGTCTCGTCTGATGGGAAGCCTTATGACAGTTTGTTCCCTGTGGATTGTGGGTGCCAGGGCTGCTACTGGACAACCCAGCATGTGATTGTCAGTGGGGAGCTGCAAGGAACACCACTAGGGGTAACACCCTGTAGAGCAGCACACTAGATAAGACCAGAAAAAGAAAAAAAAAAATTCTTTTGGTTCTTTGCATACTCCTGTAGAAATATATGACCATATGGAATGAAGAAAACTATATTAAATGGTTTATCTGTGATTGGGATGCTGAAACATTTGGTTTTGTATGTTTTTTTTTTTTTTTTTTTTGGCAATGGAAGGAACGGTGTCCAAGTTGAAATAAGTGACTGAAGAAAGACACAGATCTCTTCAGAAATAGCACGCTGTTGTTTATTTAAAACAGACGTGAGAAAAACAGATATTGTCTGCTGTTTGAAATGTTTCAAGGATATGGTTGCCAAAGATGTGCTCTGATTTGACCAGATCTGCTTAATGTGTACAGCGAAGATGACTTATAAATCTAACTCTTAAGACTTCCATAGAAAGAAGTGCGCTTACATAAACAAAGCATTTTTTCTTGTTTTTCTTCTTCTTCTCCTTTAAAAAATATTTCTCACTACTGTTTGATTTCAGTTGATTTTGTCACTTTTTATGATATGTAGTTTTTTGTATGCGATTGTCAGATTTTAGAGGAGATTCAAATATCTATTGATAACAGGAGAGGGCATCGTCCTGTTGTGTAACATGCACTTTTAGCATTGTGTTGCCACGCAGCAGTACATGCAGGAGCACGGAACGGTATTGTCTTAGAAACAGACAAACATTTTAATGTGTTTCCACCTACCACCACCCTCTTCCTGTCTCTCTGTCTCAGTCTGTCTATCTCTGTCTGTCTGTCTCTGTCTGTGTCTGTCTCTCTCGCATGCACACACAACACACACACACACACACACACACACACACACACACACACACACACACACACACACACACACACACACACACACACACTCACACACACACACACACACACACACACACACTGCACGCATGCACACACCGCACACATGCACACACAAAAGAGAGCAGTACTTAACACTCATTCAGCAGACTTTGTGCTGCCTGTCTGTGTGTTTGTGTGTGTGTGTGTGTGTGTGTGTGTGTGTGTGTGTGTGTGTGTGTGTGTATACACGTGTGTTTGAGAGACTGTCCTCTATCTATGTCTGTCTGACTGTCTGAGTGTTTTGTCTGTCCTTCTGTCTGTTTCTCTTTATTGTGTTCTGTCTGTCTGTCTGTCTGTCTGTCTCTCTTTCTCTCTCTCTCTCTCTGTCTCTGTCTCTGTTTCTGTCTCTGTCTCGCTCTCTCTCAGATTTGGAATTTGAAAAAGCGTTACTGTGGATTCTTGGAGAGGATCTCCACAGACTGTTAATACACAGATCAAGCTATGTTAAAACAGAAAGACATACATGGCAGATATGATTGCAGACTTTTACTGTTGAATTTGTTCACCTGGTTCCTCTTAAAGGTTTTGTAGTAGTTCACTAGGTGCATAGGACACTGTGGTTTATTGTGGAAATATGGCCACATATATCAATTTGTTTCTTAATCTGCACTGTTCAGGTTATTTGTTGTGAAGAAACCATGCCATCGTCTAATTTTGAAAATATGCCAGATGTTATTATACTTACTTGAGTGAAATTGAATTACACAAGCATCTTTTGTTTGTTTTATTCAGATGTTATTATACTCACTCGAATGAAATGGAATTACACAGGCATCTTTTGTTTGTTTTATTTTGTGTAAACATGTATTTATGATGATTTTTAGAAGAATTGAGGAGCTGGTGATAAGAGATCATTTCTCAAAGAATTCAAAAGAAAATCATTCTATTGGAAAGGACAAATGAGTTTCAGAGACAGAACAGTTAATATTTGAATATTTTTTTTATTTTACATTTAATTTTAAGTCAAATTTTTCCTGGTCATTCTAATTATGTGAACTGAAATTTATAAGAGTGAGAAGTCTGATTGAATTGAGTTAGGGTGGACCTCCTTTGGCAGCTTAAGAGACTCCTGGGCTGCACTGATATTGGACTGGTATCACAGATTACTCTGATCCTTTAAGCAAAGAAGCTTTAGAAACTGAAGTGCATTGGAATACAAGAAAATTCAAGAACAGCACATTGCTGAAGAATGTTAGGATAGTCCATGACATTTCATGCTTTCACTTCAGTTCAAGCATTATCTCAAGCGCATAATATCACATCTGATTTAATATAATGTCAGGTGCATCATGCCTGGACAAATGGACTTTATGTCAGGTTTTTTTTAGTCATTTGGCAAATGAGTCAAAAAGCGATCCTTTCCACTGTCCATTGTAGGAAGTGATAAAAGTTCCACCTTTCCATGTGTTCAACACATTGTGTTCAATTGTTTTTATACCAAATTGTCATTTTAGTGTTGTTCAGTAGCTAGGGTTTTTTTCTTCTTTTTTTTTGTTGTCAAGATGTTCCTGGTCATTTAATACTCATTTTTGTAATCCTTTCTTTTATGTTTTATAATGTGTTTGAAGGTATATGCTTCGTCTTTGTATATTCATTTAAGTGGGTGTAATTATCAATCTCTCTCCCTCTCTCCTCTCTCTCTCTCTCTGTGTTAAGTCTGCTTCTGTATTTGCTTGTTCAAGACATTTAAGTTTCGATCACTTATGACATTGTTAGAGGGAAGTCCATCCAGTCTTTCTAGTGTTATGTAAAATTCATATATTGTTGTTACCTTCTCCATACCCACCTTCGTAAGGGAGCTATAGCTTTTATATGAATAAGCCATCTCAGTTCTGTGGGGTTTTTTTTTTCTCTCTCTCTCCCCTCCTTTCCTCCCTCCCTTCTCCTTTCTCTACCTTTCCTGTCCTTCTCAGTCTCTCATCATCAAAGGTTTGTGTTGTATTCACATATCTTCATACCATATACTGGAAGATCAGGCTCTTGATATTTTGTTTTACATTCAAAATGATTGTTAGTTCCCTGAAAATTAGAACCAGAAGCTTTCGATTGTTGAATCTCAGCCTCTTCTGTTTGACCTGCCATTTGTGTATGATCCTGTTTGTTAGAAGATGTAAAACTTGATTTTATTAACATCCTGGTTTCGTCAGATTCAACTCATGTAGAGACTGCAGCTGACAGAGCTCGTGACTGAGGGACGGCCAGCATAATTGATTTTCCAGTCACGAGCTGACACAGTGTTCTTCTTTTGGACTGATAAAGATAGCTCCAGGTCTGGGTTTTCTTTCCCATGCCCAGGAGATGTTGCAATACCAGTGGCCTGAACCTTTGCATTGATCTAACCTAAGGTCTTTCAAATTCACTATATAAAGACTGAATGTCTAGGACTGGAAAGGGAGGCTATCTTACCAATTTGTTAAATGTAGTGGGGGGGGGGGGTGTCAGTTGTCACTGACTGGTTTTGCCTGTGTTTGTATGCATCATCTGTGCCACATGGTGGTTTGCTGTCTGGGGTTGTGTGCATCATCTGTGCCACACAGTAGTTTACTGTCTTCGGTTGTGTGCTTTATAAAACAAGATTATTTTATTGTGTTAATTTTGACAGCGATGGAAAGGGTTCATGCAGTCAGCGGAGCTGTAACAATTTAAAACTTGGAAAGTCGAACCCTGTGTGTTCTGCTGTGCCGGGTTGCAATTTTTCATGCACATACTCTGGAAGTGGTGTGTGTGATGTGTAGGTCTATCGGTGTGATGTGTAGGTCTATCCAAGAGCCATGTAGGAACATAATCAGAAAACCATGCCATTGTGAGGACATTTCAAACTCCAAAATAAAAAGGCCATACCAGTTGTCAGTCTAGAATAACGTTGTTCTGTGTCTATACATTTCTTCAATAATGAAGAGGTCGAATCAAGGAGCTACACAGAACAGACAAGGGTGCGTTCAATGAAGTTCCCAACGCCCAAGACAAAAAGGCCATGCCAATTGCTGGTCTTCTGTAGAAATTATTTGGTATACCAGCTGCCATGATGCAGTAGTTGTCGTCATGGACACCGGGATGAGAGGTTGTGGGTTTGATTATCAGCAGAGCCATTGGTTTGTGGAATTTTTTCAGCCCTGACAGGCTGTTACCCGGAGTTGAGTTTGCTATGAGTTCAGTTTGGAAGACTGAGACCACACAGTCAAGTCCCATCCATTCAACGGATGCATCACTGAGAGTGTTTGCTCAAACTTCCTGATCTTACAGGTGTCTGTATCTCTCAGGCCCTGGTTAACATCACGATATACTTTGAGAGTAAGCGTGTAAAACAACCCTGTCATGCAGTCTCAGACCCGAATGGAACTCCCTAACATTATCTTCATCATCCTCATTCTCATTTATCAGCCTAAAATAAAAGTATCCAATTCTGTGGCCTTTCATGCCCTGCTCTCGTGGTGACCTCAGTTTTTATTTCCATTCCGTGTCTTTGTCCTCGATGAAGTCATGTTGGTCACAGCAAATTCCTACATGGTAGTGCCCAGAGGAGGGGGCTGTTCACTCATGCTTGCTCCATGACCAGGCATTGTTGTTGTCAATGTCGGGCTTAGAAAGTGATGGCTCAGAACTGGCACCACTGAACACCACAGACGCGACTCAGAAGTGGTACAGTGTCTCCTCTGGCTGGTTGCTTGATGGTGACTTGACATTGACTGTTCCCTGTGGATGGCTGGTGCGAAGTCTGCAGGTGGACAAGGAGGGGTGTGGCTTTGGATGAGGAGCTGGCATGAGGGGCATGGGGGCAGTGTCACTGAGGTGGCCCAGAGCGAAAAAAAAAAAAAAGGTTATTTTGCATATACTGTACATTTCTTCAGTTTTGTTGCTGTATGGTCATATCAGGTCAGAGAGTATTTTTCTGTGTGGTTAAGCATTGGCCAGTTTTTTTTTTGTTGTTTTGGGGGGGGGGGGGGGGGGGGGGGGGGCGGGATAGGTAGGGGAAATACAGAGCGTTTGCTTTATATGCTTTAATCTTCATTGTGTGCTAGGTCAGTGGGTACTGCAAGCAACTTTGGAATGCAGCTATATACCTAAGATTGTTTTTGGAATGCAGCTATATACCTAAGATTGTTTCAGTATGGCAGCAAAGTTAAGTTACAGTTCGTACAAAGTATTTGCAAGTATGTACTCATACATAATGACATGTGTATGAATGTACTCATAGTCATACATGACATAGCTAATGCATGCATGCATTCACCGACATGTGTATGCATGTACTAATCCAGGTGCTAAAACAGTTTGCACATACCGCATGTAAAAGAAACCACAGTAACCATAAAAGTTTCTCCAGGTATAAATCGATTGAACAAACCACCCAGATTGGTAAAAACAATGTGTGCATAGCTGTAGACAGGAAAGAAAAGGAAAAATCAAAGGGGGGGGGGGGGGGAGGGAGTTGAAGCTCACTGTAAACATCTGCTTTCCAAGGGAGGGTACTGTGTAAATCTCATTTAGAAAGAAACCAACACAGTATCACACAGCACAGAGTGATGTGATGCAGCACAGTACATAGCACTGCTGTGCAGTCCAGTATAACAAGACATCAACTGGTGTGCATGCCTACAGACACATAGGTCAGGTGTTTAATGTTACACAGCACATGGACATTGTCACTTCAAAGTCTGTTCTGCACTGTCTATATCGCTCCGGCTCTGTGTTTCAGACACTGGCCCCGATGTGAGCAAGTCCCCGCCGCCGGCCTACTCCGAGGTAACCAGCCAGCCCATGAATCCCACAGGGGGCCCTTCCCCTATGTACCCCGTCCCCCCGCCGCCAGATCAAGGGTATCCCCACCCACCATACAACCAGCCCTACATGCAGGTCTGATTGAGTTGGTTACTTTTTTTTTTTTTTTTTTTTCAGTTCCAACATGTTTGTCACAGCTCTCATCTGAGTGCGTTGAGACTGTGTCACTTGAGTAAGATAATGTCAACAATATGGAGACTTTTTTTCTGTATGTTGATTATTTTCCTGCGAATGAAAGGTTGAGCGTGTGTGTGTGTGTGTGTGTGTGTGTGTGTGTGGTGTGTGTGATGTGTAGCTGGCTGGTGGCAAACTTTTTTTCTTTAAAAGGGTCTTCATCTTGCGCCATGCCAAACTCTGAAATACACTTTCTTCCACAAAACAGAAGTATGTACTTTAGATAAGAAATCATCACTGGACTAATGGTAGCACTAATCATTCAAGAATATCAGAGTCTCCCCACTTAGTTCCTACAAGGACTCTCCTAACTAAGACTCCATCCATTTAAAAGACTTGCTATTGTGGAATGTTTCACAATGTTTTTACTAGAGATACACTCACCCAAACCCCCTTCCTGCTTGGAAGATTAGCTTGATTGGAGGACTGAATTCTTAACTATTTCATTAATTTTTTTGTTACTTTCAAAGCAAGGTAACTGAATGCGGAAAAGAAAAGTTATTAATTCTGCAAGACAATCCAGACAAACAGATGTTTGTTCTGTAATCGGGATTGTCTTGGGGAACTAACAACTTTTCTTTTTCAGAATTTTCTGTGTTTAGATCTGATGATTCAAGATTTATTGTTCTTAGTAATGTTGATCATTTCGCACGGTTTTTACTGTGAGTTTGCATGGAAACTCTTTTTTTTTTTTTTGGTGAAGGAAAAGATGTACAGATGTGGCTGAAATCAGGAAACATTTATGGGGCTGATAGGTCATCACATTATTGGTACTCATTAAAATCTTCTTCATTATTTTCCACTTTAGTGATTATAGTCTTCTTCTTTACTGATTGTTTTCCATTTCAGTGCAAATGATACATTTATCATAGAAATGTTTTTTGCTGGTTTGTGAACTAGAGGAAGATAGAAGATTTTTGTGAGTGTTTGCATATGTGTGTTATTGATTAAAAGATTGAAAAGATATGAGTGTTTGTATATGTGTGTGTTTAATAAAAAAAAAAAATAGGTGCAGATGTGTGCACGTATGCGCATACGTAACTGTTGTATGTGTGTGTGTGTGTGTGTGTGTGTGTGTGTGTGTGTGTGTGTGTGTGTGTGTGGACACGTAGGCATTTATGAACATGTTTTAGTGTATGCATGCAAAACAGGCAGTATTTTTTATGAATATGTTCTTACTAGATATTTACATACAGTGTTTGATTGCTGAGGTAACAGAGAGTCAAAGAATCAAGTAAATCGGTACTAGCAAATGATACAATATAAACACTGTTTGAAATGAGTGGGGGTTTTTATGCTAACTTTTAAACTGGAATTGACATTCCAAAAGAAAAAAAATGATATCTTGTGGATATTTCAGGATTTGTTTGATCAGCTTACTTTCTGAGCATGACTGGATTAAAACAAATGTCTAAAAGCATGCAATGTAAAAATATTGACATCATCGGTAAGTAGAGAACAGATCAGTTACCACACTCTGATCTCACCAAGAACCCAATATGTATTACTGATTATGCCATATATTCCGAATATCAGTGTTCTATGGTGCTAACAGGTGTTTGTCCATCGTTCCATTTTGGGTGTGTGGATCAAAACATACACATGTGTCAGGGGTTACCAGTTCCAGCCAGGCCAAGCCCCTCCTGAAACAGGCAAGAACCCTGAAGTGGTCGGTGCCCAGTACCCACTTCAGCAGTACCCACCCCGGTCAGTACCCACCCCCAGGACAGTGCCCCCCCTCAGGGCAGTTCCTGCCTGGTCAGTTCCCAGCAGCGCCCCCTGTCTACACTCAGGGGCAACCATTCCCAGCAGGGGCCTACCCCCCGGGCACCTACACTCAGGTGCCCTACGGACATCCTACCACCGCTGTGGTGGTGAGTTGTGGTCAGGCGCTGTGAGTTCTGCGCTTCGTGTTTTGTGTGCTTGTTCTAACAGGTACATTTGTGCTGGGTTCTTCGCTGTGTGTTTTGTGTGCTTGTTCTAAACAGGTACATTTGTGCTGGGTTCTGTGCTGTGAGTTTTGTGTGCTTGTTCTAAACAGGTATTGTTTTTACATGTTGACAATTTGAATTAGCATTCCTATGAACAGGCAGACTTTGTAACTGCTATGAATGTTTTTTGGGAATGGGTAGTTTACATCAAGTTTTGTTCAAATATTCCAGCTCAGACAATTTTGGAAAGCTGTGAAATTTTTGGAGGGCACCTCAGTATTTGCATAACGTTTGAGCTAATTATGATGTGATTGACATATGACTGACATGATGAGACGCTATGAGGGCTGTCCAAAGGCAACACTTGCGTCGGGCATGTGGTGAAGTGCTCTTTACAGACTGGACGGTGACTTCAACAAAAATGAGACAGTGTAAATCTTTAGACTGTTGACTTTTCTGTTGATCTATATGGAAAAATCCATGGTGACACTTGGAATATAAAGCCAAAGAATGCAAGTTTTTTTTTTTACATGAGAGGTGAAAAATGTTATGGGTCTGGCATGATTTGGTGTTGGCAGACATTGTTGATGGACAAGCACTTGCGGTTGTGTTGGCAGGTGACCCAGCCTTCTGGAACCACAGTGGTGGTGGCCCAGTCCCCACCGCCAGACAACATGATCCTGTCCTGGCTGGCCTGCCTCTTCTGCTTCTGCCCCATCGGATTCTTTGCCGTCATCTATTCATGGCAGGTTAGCATGCACTGTTTAGAGGGACGATTATCCCTTGCAGGCCTGGTGAAATGCCTGGGGGACAGGTCTGTGACAAGTTTATGAATTGTCTTCCGAGTGTCTTCTTACCATCATTTGTAGGGCCAAAAATCAGTGTAGCTATGAATGTTTTCGTCAATAGTTACTCCAGTTTTCAAAGACCGCTTGCAAACGTTTTTGTTGAAGCACTTATGTGTGTTTTCCCATTCTTCTTTCAGGAATTATGGAGTGTGTGTGATAAAAGCAACTTGAAGTTAGGAGTAAGATTTAATGATGAGTCTGGTTTTGTGTTCAATTAACTTAGGAGTAAGATTTAATGATGAGTCTGGTTTTGTGTTCAGTTAACTTGTGTACAAAAACATGTACACACACACACACACACACACACACACACACACACACACACACACACACACACACACACTCTCTCTCTCTCTCTCTCTTTTTCTTTGTCTCTTTCTCATATGTCTTAAGCATTTTCATATAATTTCTTTCCTATTCTGGGGTTAGTGGCAACTTAGTGGTTCATCCTCTCTGAAAGCATGTCACAAACAACACTGATGCCATTCCTTCGTGTATGGAAGGAAGCACTTTTCATCAGTGGTAAGGGCAGCAGCTGGGTGTGTAGACTCTTACATTCCCAGAGAGAGGGTGAGAGAGAGAGAAGTGTGGGGAGGGAAGAGGGAGGGTAGGAGATTGGTGAGAGAGAGACAGAGACAGAAAAAGAAGGAACTGAAGGATGGGAAGGGATAACTGAGAAAAAAAAGGGAGGCAAACAGGCTGTTAGTTTGAGAAGGAGGAAAAACTCTGTGTGTGTGTGTGTGTGTGTGTGTATGTGTGTGTGTGTGTGTGTGTGTGTGTGTGTGTGTGTGTGTGTGTGTGTGTGTGTGTTCTCAATTTATGTGTTTATAGCTTAGCTGATCACAAGGGCCCATAAAAAGATTGCCCTGTGTGTATGTGGTGTGTGTGTGTGTGTTATAAACAGGAAGAGATTTGATGATAGTATGAGGGGATTGGGGATACAACTGGGAGGGGGGGGGGGGGGAGGGGGAAAGAATGTCGAAATTAGTTTTAAATGTATTGTAATACATTTATTTCTTATGATTTATCTCCCTCTTATCCTCATTTGTATGTTCCTTTGTCGGTACAGCTTCCAAGTTAATATGGCAGTAAATGGGTCTTGCATGATAATTTGATGATGATGATGATAGTGTGTGTGAGTGTGTGTGTGTGTGTGTGTGTGTGTGTGTGTGTGTGTGTGTGTGTGTGTGTGTGTGTGTGTGTGTGAGAGAGATAGAGAGAGAGAGAGAGAGAGAGAGAGTGCATCTGTGATTTTGAGCATCTCTGTCTTTGAAGAATTCGGAGAGCATGGGCCAAAGATTTCTCTTCCAAATTCTCTTCTTTTTTTTTTTTTTAATTTCCTGGAAATTCAATTGCAATGAAGTATAATTACTATTTTTTAAAACTTTTTTTTCAAATTCTAGAAGTAGCCTCAGCATGAAATATAGTAAGAGCTTTCTTGTAACACAGCATCACAAATGTAAGACAAACTTATATTTTTGTTTTTTTAGATGTTATGTGATGGCACATCTGAATTTTTCAGCCATTCAGAAAAAAAGCAACAGAAACATTTACCAGGATTTCGCATTTAGCACTTCAGCTGCTGTTTTGGTCATGGGTTGGTATATTCATGTGGAGAGTCAGTACACAAGTATACACACACATACACGGTGATGTATTCACATGCACATGCATGTACGCACGCGTACACGTATATACACACACATTAACACATGTGTGCGCACACACACACACACACACACACACACACACACACACACACACACACACACACACACATAAACATTCACACACAGACACGCATGCACGCACGCACGCACACCCATACTTTATTTCTTAGGATGAACTTTTTAATGTTATGAAGATATTTTTGTTTGTTAAATGTTTTGTAAGTCTTAGTCGCTAGTCATACTTAGTCCCTTAACGGGGCAAGGGCCTGATGAAAAAAAGCATGTGTTTGCTTATCTGTTACCCTGGAAATAAAGATCATCATCATCATCATCATCATCATCATCATCATCATCTCTCTCTCTCTCCACCTACACACACACACACACAGGCCTGCACACACCCTGTCCCCACCCTGTCCAGCCCATAAGCAGGTGCAGCCACACTGTCTTTTGCTGCCCCGTTCCTCCTCTCACGTGTACAGAGAATGGAGAATATTTATGACACAAAAGGAAATAGGGAAGAGGCTATGTGGCACAGAGACAGAGCCAAGAATGTAGGAACTTTACAGCCACAAACGTCTTGCTTGTGCAGGCAAGCACCTAAATGCAGGTGCGCGCATGCACACACACGCACACACACGCACACACACACACACACACATACACATACACACACACACACACGCACACACACACACACACACACACACACACACACACACACACACACACACACATGCTCCTACTATCACACATGCACAACACACACACTCACACACACACACTCACATGCCACATAGACATGCACACTCATGTGCATGCGCACAGACAGACACGCACACGCACACATGCACTAAAAACTTTGCCAAATTCTTCTTGAGATGTGCCAGTCATATAAAATCACAAGGTAATCATTATCTGTATGATGGACGTGAGTCTGTTGTGCCAGTTATGTGCCAGAATGCTGGTTTTTTTAATTATGGCTGCCGCTGGCAATGCCCGTTTTCTTAAATTTAAAGAGCAATGAATTTTTAAAGAATTATTTAAATCAGACAGCAGTTTGTTTGAATTCCAGTCAGGTTTTCGATGCTCTCTGTTCTCACTCTTCCATGCTGGAGGTATGAAGCGGTCCACTTCCTTCAGGACAACTTGACACCACCGACATACACACTTTGAAAGTCGATGTTTGACAGTGGAATGATTTTTGCAATGACGTTTTGAGTGAAAGGCGATTTCTCAAGGCTAGAGGAGGTGGGAGAAAGGTGTGTAAAATCAATGGCGATGGAAATGGCTGATGGAAAAGGAAAACAACGGCAAAACATGTGGCCTGTGGCTACAGAAGGTGGACATGCCAGGGGTGGCTTTCTGTTCGGTTTGTTTGAAGACTTCAGACTTCAGGAGATTTCAAATAGTGACAGTAAATTTTACAGTGACTTCATTCCTCTTGTGTGGCGATTTCAAATTGAATGCCAAGACTGCATCTGTAGAGTACCTGTATTGTGGCTTCTTACATCAAGTATAAATGTAGCTGTCTGCTCAAAATACATTCATGTAGTAGCTCTAGTTTTCAGTGACTTCAAAGTCAGGAGTATAACTCATAGTGACTTCAGAAGACAGTCTTGAGTCCCTCTTCACTTCAGAATACAATCTACAGTGCATTTGAGATTAAGAAGTATGTGTAGATTAAACTTGAAACCAGAAAATTAGAGAAAAAAGTGATCTTTGATTTTCTTCAGGAAATAGCATTTTAGGTATGTTTTATGTATTTATTGATGAGCTTTTAGCTTTACTTTCAGGCCTAATTTTCCGCTTTACATCCAGTGAGAGCCTTTCATTTGCCTTCTAAATGTGCTTTTCTTTCAGCCACAGGGGGCCTTGCCCCGTGACCCCTCAGCAGTGGCACTGCCCCTGTACCCCACCAGGGCCTGGCAGCCCCTGGACCCCTTGCCTTTCAGGTTTTTACAAATCTACTGGTAGCACCCGTGGATGGGTGGAAGGCAGCCTTGTCTGGTATTGGATGATCAGTATCAGGACCTATCACTTCACACAAATCAATAACTTATATCCTCACCCCCAAAATAGAAATGTGAGAACAGCTGAATGTCATTATAAAAGCCAAATTGGTGTGTGCCCCAGAAAATTTGACGAGCTCTCAGAAAACCTTGTCAAATAAAGTAAGGGTACAGTATACAGTTAGGTTTTGTTTTTTCTATGAAGTTCATGGCTCATGCACACCTTAGATATGTACACACGTACTGGATGCTCAGGAAGCTGTGCAGCTGTGCTGTTAATTTAAGTATGAACAGTTAGGGGGAGTGGGGGGGGGGGGGAATCACCTCTACAGTTATTAGCACATTTATGAATAAAAACCTGATAGGTAATTGTCATGAAATGCATTGCTTCTTTTTAGCAACAAGCTTTTATCACTCCAGGTAAATTCTTATCTGAAGAGAACTGGTCATAGACCCTGGCCTTGATCAGTATCAGCTTATGTCAGAACCAGAGCAGATCGAGGAATGAAGCTGATAGAGACTGTCACTCCCTGGTTAATGCAGAGTGAGGTTGGTCAGAAAGAAGTATTTCTGTGGCTGTCTGCCACAACGCACAGTCATTTACTATGTCCCCATTTGCCGCCCCAAACCATGTTTTGAAGGAAGACTGCATGCATTTTATATGTTTTTCTGTTTGTGCATCTTGCTAATACTGTTGTGAATATGCACTAGCGTGGTAGTGATTAGGAGCAGCATTTTTGATTGCTTGAAACCCGTGACATATATATGTTTGTGTTTTAGTTTGTTATGTACATACATACTTAGTCCATGCATCTATTTTGCATCAGCATATATAGCCTTTGCAGCTGAAGAGAAGGAACAATTCAGGCAGCTGGAACAAGTCGCGAAATCATTCTGAAATTAGTCTACATCAATTTTGCATTCTAGCCAAGTTATGTAGGTCAGTTATTGTTTGGAAAAGTCCAAGTGCGTGCTTGCACATTTCATCAGGAGAGTGTCCTGATGGCAGGAAGTCACTAGATGCAAAGTGTACATATACTGATGATATGTGCAGTGCATAACAAAAATTAACTGAATGTGTATATCTTACATATTAAACAGTCGGCCCCTTCACTCCAGAACATTGCCTATGACATTGTACATGTTCCTATAATAGGCTAAATCAGCTTTCAAACATTTGGGACTGAAAGTAGCCTACATTATGAAATTAGACAATGTATCTGTATGTTTGAATGCTTAGATGCATCAGTGAAGTATCTGTGAAGGAAAAAAAAAACACTGGTAAGTGAATTATCATCATCCATTTTTTGTTTGGTTTGACAAATGGCAATGTCGTCAACAGAAAGTGTTGGGGCAGTCTATACAAGTATGTGGCAACGAGAACACAAAGGTTGATGTTTAGAGGTGCACAAACATTGATGATTTTAAGTGCTCTATAATGATGTTTAGATCTGTTAATTTGATGGCAAAAAGAGCATTAAATTCAACAGTTTAGACCCATAAGCCTGGTGGTTACAAAAGTGTTACATTGATGTTTAAATGTACAGGTATGGAGGCAATAGATGACTATATTCTATATTATGGCTGTATGTGTGTATAGGCATGGTACCATGGCAAGAACAGTTCTGAATTCCGTCTTTTAAATGAAGAGTTACATCAGGAATAAGAGCACTAAATTCTGATAATTGAATGTGCAGGCAAAATGTGCTAACGAGACCAACGACTTCCAGGCAGCTGCCAATATGGTAGCAAAGCTAAACGACTGGCCATCACTTCCATCATATTTGGCATCCTGGTCTTCTTCATCTGCATCATCATGCGGCTGATCATCTACACATCCTACCCGACTGCCTCCTACTAGACACCACTTTCTGCCAGACTGTGTTCCAGCCTGGCATCCAGGATTTCAGTTTCATCTTTTCTTTGATTTTTCGTTGTGTTGATCTCAGTATTGTTGCTGTATAGTGAAGCTAAGAGGAAAATTGTGAAGACAGCAGGAGAGGAACGTCGGGGGAGAGTGAGGGACGTGGATGAACTGTTTGAGTTCAGGAAGTTGAGGTCTGGCCTCTGGCATTACGAGGTGCTCATCGCCAGACTTCTCCAGAAAGGAGGAAAGAATGGGAACAGAATGGGAACACATCTCACTGAGAAGTGCTTATAGTTTATGAGCTCTTCCCATGAGTTCAAAAGATAAACTGTGGGTTTTCTTTCTTTTTTTTTTTTCAGTGGTAAGCACTTTATTTGGCTGTCTGCACCAGTCACATGTGCAGTACTTCACAAGATGGTTTGGGAAAGGTATAGTCTGTAGGCAGACTAGGGTGGGAAAAAGGGATGCAAGTTAACATGAATCTTTAGGGTCAAAACATAAACATGCTGCCTGTATGGCTGTACCAAGAATTTATTGAAAATCTGTTCTCATCGCAAAGATTTGCTAGAAGTTTAAAGGTTGTGTTCGTTCTCAGGATTTCAGTTTTGCATGTCAACACCGCAAGGTTCTTTGTATGTGACAATGATTCTGATGATTTTTATTTTGCCAAGATGGTCAAGTTTTTTCTTTCACTTATAAAGCATGATATTAGATGGAGAAAAACTGGATTTGTTGTTTAGCTTTTTTTTTTCTTAATGAAAACAAAAGCATTCCTCTAGCCTATTTTTGTACTTTTCATTCGTTTTGTAGTATTTTATTTATTCATGCGATCACACTTCTTTACATCTTTTTATCAACATGTTACTTATTTAAAGTTTGAACAGCAGTTGATTCATTGTTGTACTCAGTGTTGTTCACAATGTTGTTTTTATTGATACATAACATACATTTGATTTTGCAGCGAGGACAGTCTGATCCACACTTGTGCAGGTTGTGGGAGAGTTAGGGATTGTGTGCAATATCTAACTTTGCAGAAGGCCATAAGATCACAGAAATTTGTGTGTATATTTTTGTGTGTATGTGTGTGGAATGCATTTGTCAACACCTGTACTGTGTGACTGACTCGTTGTACTGAGTGCAGCCAAGTAAACCTTACCCCAACAGATAAAACCCAAATCAATGCTAACAGGAATGGATTAATTAGTCCAGGTATAGCATATTTTGGGGCATGATTTGTCAAATGTCAACCTTGTACGAGAAATACAAAATTTGCTAGCTGTTTGTCTGAATTTTTGGTGATTCACACAGTATTTAGGCACTGAGTAGACCATCTCAGGCACACGTAATCCATGCAATGCCACCTCAGCAGCATTTCAGCTCTCGGCGCCTCTGAAACAGGTTCTGAAAGCAGCTTTTTGGAGTGCCATACACCTTTCGTTCACTCCCTGCCTGGGAGAGATTTCTGAAACACCAGGGTGTGAATTGTTCCAGGGTAAATTCCTTCATTGTGGCATTAGCTGCTACATCACCCTCAGGGCTTCCCCAGGGAAACATCAAGATACATACACTGCTCTTCTTCCTTGCAAGTTTTGCATGAGTTTGACATGGTTCAGTATATGTAATCAAAACTGAATGTTTGTTGTTACCATCCTGTGAGATTCAGTGTACTTACTATGTCAAAAAAATCTGATTTCCTCCTGCATGGGTAAAAGTTTTCCACCTTGGGGCGGTTATCAGCCTCTTGAAGAAAACTAAGAAATTTTGTATATGGGAGAAAAAAGGGGAAAAACAAAAACCAAAGAAAAATGCTCAGATGATCCTGAAAGTGCTCTGAAAATGTTGAATACTGTCATGGCTCTTTATGTGTGTTGTTTTTGCAGTCGTTATAGGTTTTTGTTGTTGTTTTGTGTTCTTTTGTTTTGTTATTTGTGTATTGTATTTTGGGGTTGGAGACTAGATTCTTGAAAAGAAATATGGTGGTAAATGTTTATGGCTTTTGTCACTGGCACTTGATTCAAGTTCTGTGTCAGTAATTTGTTACAATTGTTAACATATTTAGTGGGGGGAAAAGGCTAAGTCCTTGTCCTGTACAGGAGAGCCTCTTTGAAACCCTCTGGTGGCTTCTGAGAAACGGCCAAAGCACTTAAGACTGGTCATTTTTCTTCAGCTGCTTCAGGGTTCAGATCCCCCCCAGACCCCATAAGCCATTGCTCTTGCACCCCACCTGTCTCCTTCCTCATTCATTATTTGGGAAATTTTCACCAGTACACCCATCCTTCTCCGCAGGTGGGTCTTTTACCGGGGCCATAGAATGGATGCAAATGGACATGATTGAATGTTTGTAGAGCAGAACTGTGAGAGGTTTGCTCAGCATTTTGGTACCATGTAAGCCACCAAAATTCAGCCAAACAGAGCAAGTAAACAGTGATAGCTTGCATGAGTTTGATGTGTGGTAAGATAGTTGCCAAACAGGGATTTGGAAACAAACTCCTTAAATTTGGTCGACATGAACTTTGGCCAAATTTAGCTAGCAAGAAAAATGAAATTTCAGTCCCTTCAGATTTCTGCGAAAGTGTGCCCAACTGTGTGTATGTACCTCAATTGTTACTTTGTTATGTAATCAGACACAAAAGGATGATGTTTGGCTTTTATAGTTCAACACAAGAGCACCAAATAATCAACAGTTTAGAGATTTGACCAGGAAATGCTTTTTCTTATGTGGGGTATTTCTTTGATTTTTTTTTTTGTTAGTTTGTTAGGTGTTTTTTTTTGTGTTTTTTTTTTGAGGATTGGCCAGGGATGGAGTTAACACAGTATTCTTAAAAGTTATTTATTTCACAAGTGCTAATACAAGATGTGATGCCATGATCATGGAAACTTTGTTGGATGAAGTTTGATTTCGGGTGGACACTGACATTTATATCCGTTATAGTTTTAAGCAAAAGTAATATTTGTCTGTTTATTTGTTTATGAAAGTAAGCATTACAAATAAATAAGTATTCATTTGTTGTACAATCACTGTTTTTTTTTTGATTGATCTAGCACTCCCTTTGTCAGTATGTGTTTATGAATGAATGCAGAGATGAATAAGCCAGCAACAATGTGACAATTGTGTATAAAAGCTATTTTTTTCTGCCTCTTTGATTTTGTTTGAAATGTTGTGAAACGCGGTGTGTAGATATTATTAAAAGGCCAGTCCATCTGAATTTTATTATTTCAATGGAAAAAAAGGTTTGTTTTTTTTTTATGCCAGTTACAGAATATTCTAGAATTTCTTTAAAGAGAAAAAAAAAGAAATATATGAACACTTGCATTTGAAAATACATGGTCATTCACAAAACACACACACACACACACACACACACACACACACACACACACACACTCACACACACACACACTCAGACACAGTACACACACACACACACACACACACACACACACACACACACACACACACACACACACACACACACACACAGCACACACACACACACACACTCAGACACAGCACACACACACACACACATGCACACACATACACACACACACACACACACACAGAGCTAGGACAGTTGTGTTCAACAATTTTGAGATTTTTTTAATGTAAAGTGGAAGAACTAGTCTGGGTTACGTGTTCGCATTGACCTTATATCATATGTATATATATATATATTGTGCAATCATGGCATTCAGTATTTTCAACATCAGTAGTCAGAAATTGTTTTTCGTCACATTGTTTCATTGGATGATAATACCACACATCATCTTCTTGAAATAAGGTAAAGCGAGGTTTATTTATATCCTTGTGTCAAAGAAGAACTACCATTTTCAGCATTTGTGTTGTTTTGTATTGTTATACAGTGTGGAACCACCCTGATCCTTGTGGTAAGCCACTGTCTGAAACTTCCAATGCGTTCATGTTCTTGAAAGAGAACACAGGAAAAAAAACAAGCACCATTTGATTTGAATACTGGGGAAATGTAGTCTGCTTCGTTTATGCATCCTGCTAGTTCCAGTTGTGTTAACTGGATTCTTCTCTCATTCTTCACTGGAAAGTTGCTCCCCTTATTTCCACAAGAAACTGATTGATGGTATACTATACATCTTTTAAGAAGATTCTTTTTGAAAAATAAGGAAGACACACAGCCTTGACATTTTCTAATTATGCTATTAAATGATTGATAAAGCAATAGTGAAATCAGTTACATTATTATGAATGTATACATCTTCTAAAAAGATTGTTTTTAAAAAAATAATGAAGCACTTAGGTTTGACATTTTCAAATTATGCTGTTAATTAAAAGATTGGTAAAGCAATAGTAAAATCAATTTGCATTATTATAAAGTAGTACAGTGCATATGAACTTCAATATCCATATTTTGAAAGTCATGTGAAAATAGTAAGGGATTGGGAGGAAAATGCTGTGAAAAAATTGTCTTACTAACTGGGTTTTTGCACTGAAATTATCTCCACCTATCAGAAATTCAATAGAGATTTTTTTAATGTAAGTCATTGGGGGTATTATACTCATTAGTCTTTCAGCAGTTGAGATCTCTAGTCAGAATGCTACTGGTTGCCATGCCAGAGTGATGGACTGGTGCGAAGCAAGCCATCTGCTCACAACAAGATATATCTGGAGACCTAAGTTACATTACGCCTGCTCTCGAGAATGCAGCAGCCACCTATAACATTTTCATACAAGTGTTTTGATCATCTGATGTAAGAAAGGTCCGTGTAAACGAGCATTGCACACGATAGGAGTGGATATGCAGTCTGTAGTAAAGAAAGAGAATTTATTGTCTGGTTTAATTGAAATCAAAGAAACGAAAGTAAACCTGCAAGCCGAAAAAGATTTGATGCATGTTCTTCTGTTTTTTTTTATTTGGTGTTCTGTTCAACACTAAATCAGGGATCTGATTTTTTTTCCTTCTTTTTCTCTATTATCATTTTTAAGATGCTGGAAGAAATGAGTTAAGAGTCCCAGAATGACTAGTGCCATATGAATTTGTGATTTCATTCTCTGTGGGAGAGGATGGGGGAACAGAGAAGAAGGAACAGAATCACAGAACTCACGGAACTAACCCTGAATAGGAAGTCAGAATCTTTGACACCACTGAAACATGAGGTCTGTGTGTTTGTGCACCTGGAAGGTCCTGCATGCTGTCTCACTGACTTCTTTGAAAAGAGAAAAAAAAAATGTTAATAAGAGAAAAAGTAGTGATTGAGTGTGAGGTGCTTTATTTTCATCTGCAATGTATCATTTGTAATGTAATACAGAGGATACAAAACTATCTTAAAGGAAAACCAGGCCAATTGACATAGGCTAGAACACCAAGGCTACATCAAAATGTTGTTATGCTCTGCATAGTTATGCAGGGATTGTCTTCAGTTGTGACAAGCTCCTAGCATAACATTATCAGTCTCCAAAATCCCCTGAAGTCGGAGTGTGGCTGCCCACATGGCGGGGTAATTAAAAAACGGTCACACACGTAATGTTCTCATCCCCAGCTGATGCATTTGGACCGTAGTGTTCAAGTACTTCGGCCGTTCGTATGATCCCCTTGAGTCTTTTAGCCCGCAGGTTGGTTTGTTGTTCTAAATCATGCTGTGCTCTTGGTTTTTCAGTGATTAGGGTTTCTGAAAAATGAAGATACAAGAATGAGAAACATGTTTTATATACAGGTTGTTGTTAGTTTATGACTGTTTACCTACATTTATATGAAAACTGAGTGTATTTACTCCAGTGGACACTTATAATCATGTTGTTCTCACTTGCAGATCACTGTAATGATGTTTTAAGTTGTTGAAGTATCTATGGCAAGAGACAAGTTCATGTTAGATGTGATGTGTCTAATATAATTGTTACTGCAAGATACTTGATAAGGTATAATCTTTGTACATAAAAAAACGTCATTCTTTCAGAGGCTGGTGACAATGTCAGTTGAAAGCATGCCAACTAATATGGTTTGGAGAAGACATAAAGAATCGAGAACCACTGTTTTTGTGTATATTCCAGTTAATGTTACAGATTTTGCTGTGCATTTGCGTTCTATTGAACCACGTTATAGTGCATTTACACACTGTAGCTTGTGAAGTGTAGGAGTCTTGAACACCAGCTTACACATCATATACTGTAAATTGTAACTTGGGCGTCATTTTGTGATTTTTCAGAGTCATATTAAAAACATCATGCAGCTGGTATTTGAAGTGTGTTGTAATGAGACTGGTCTCTGAACTGTACGTGTGTGGAGACAAAGTAGTAGCAGATAATGTAGGTTTGTGATCAAATGTACAGATCAACATCTTTTTTTTTTCTGTCTCATATTCTGTGCCCACTTAGTGACACAACTGCGGTGCTTTCGATTCCGGCTCCTCTACATACAGCCACACCCAGGTCATCCTATCACAACTCCAGCACCAGAACTCCTCAGGGAGCAATCAGGATCAAGTTGTGTCTTGAAGTAACTCACTGGAGGAGACACTGCGTTTCTGCGGGGTCATTTTGATACAAGAGCATCTCGCTAAGGTTGCTGATGTGACATAAGTAATGAGTCCCAGAATATTATGTAATGACATAGCACTATGTTGTCATAGACATGAAATCCAGTTTCATTTTCCATTCAGCTAACTCTACATGCCTGTGAAAGACTAAACGTCAGGTCAGGAAACAACTTTCTTGATGGCAGCCTAGGGCCTTCACATACCATGATTTACTGTGACTACAGTCATGGGAAGTCTTTTCATGATGCCTTTTAATTTTTTGAAATCTGGCCTTGGACAGTTTTCCCCCCATCATGCAGGGTTTTTTTTTAGATGATAGGGGAAATTTTAGTTTGGAAGATACAAATTATAAAGAGGATGACCGTCCTGGACTGCAGTCCTGTGACAATGACTGCTGAGAAAAAGGTGACCAGAATGAATGCAATGATAAAAGAAGATCTGTGGATACTTACAGGCGAGTTGTGCGATTTGATGAGGATATCATCAAGAGGGGAGAGGGGTGTGTAAATCCTATTTTCCATGGTCATTTCCATGTTTGCACATGCTCTGCCTGATCAGTGCCCCTTAAGGTCACAGAGGAATAACAGAGAGAAGTGCCCATATGCCTTAGGAAATTTGAAGAAGGAATAACAGACTTTTTTGTTGGACAGTGAATCAGGTGATGTATGTCCCTGAAAGCATACAGCAGTCTGTGGTTCGGATTTTCCCAGGTGCGAGTCCACCTATGAAATCCACAGGAGCAAGAGTGCAGCAAAAGAAAATTATTGCCTGTTTCTTATGAAAATCTGACCATGTTATGTCCATGCTGCTTTGGGACTGAAGAACAATGAACGTTGACTGGTATATCAATTTAATTATCATTTATTGTTTGCCTTGCCAAAACCTTTCACTGGCACAGCAAGTGCCGTTCCCACACCAGTGCTTGAGGTCTACCTCTTCACCATGATGACGCAGCGATCATACCATTGCCGCTAATTTGGACTTTTGGTACAAAACAAGTGTTAAATTGGTCATCCATCCCCCCCCCCCCCCCCCCCCCCCCCCTTTCCGTCCTTGTGTCCACATCCCCTCCCGTCCTTGTATTTCCCATAAAACCCGCCTCTTTAATTGTGACTTCGTATCATTTCCTGAAGTGAAAGCAGCAACTAATAGGGAAGCAATTCCAGAAAGCTGAGGTTAGCTGAGCCTTCTTCGAGGGCGTAAACGTGGACATACTCCGGTCAAGGAAGTCACTCCCAAATGCCTGACTTCGGTCAGCGTCGTTATGTCGTCCACGTACTCGCTCAACACTTAGCCGAGTGTACTCATCCATAAACGAGAATAAAGCCTGCCTGCTGTGCTCGCTCAGCGAAGGATGATCTGCTTCTATATGTAGGTTGTTGGATGATCCATTGGTTTTATTTTTCTTTGAATCTTAATGATAAGCAAACAGAGAAATAAGCAGTAAATAAATAAATAAACAAATCAGAAGAACAAACAGTCGTGTGATTAAAACATGACTGTTTGTCCTGAAACCACGACGAACGAATTTTGTTTGTTTTAAATCAGTTGGCTACATTGCCCATTCAAACAATGCGTCCACTGCACCAGGTTTCAGCGGTTTGCAAGAAATCACCACACTTCCATCGTTGCAGAAGCACATGAATACATGCATACACACGTATAGGAGTGTGTATCGTGTCTTTGTTTTCCGTGTGTTTTTTTTTTGTTTGTTTTTGTTTCTGTTCACCGCATACATGGTGATATGGTCTATACAATTTCCTTCTAAGCTGGTCGGATCTTCAGATGGAGGTTTAGGGGCAACTTTAATTCACACAAACAGGTAAATATGCGTGAAAAAGTGTAATATAGGAACCGAGTTGTCATGCCGATGGTCTTTATGGAGCGAACTCGCTGCATTTAGATTCTATGGTTGTCTACCAGGTCTGGGAACAGCTTGTTCTGAAGAGCTCGGGACAAATAGGATTAATCTCATCATTCATTCATCTTCAACATGACATGAGTAGTATTTCTGTTCTTGCTGTCTACCAAACCTGCTTTAAACTTTCGTTGGAATGTCTTTCCTTGGATGCTAGAGTTCGGTGCAACAGCTGGGTATGGCGGGGGTGGGGGAGCTTTTAATGTTTCTGTCTCCAGGCAATTCTAGTTTTTTTCCCCTACTCTCTCTCTCTCTCTCTCTCTCTCTCTCTCTCTCTCTTCTCACTACGCCGGTTGGGTTAAAAACAAACAAAACTTTTCAGGCTCCTAACCTTCAATGAATTTGTCTTTACAATGCCAAGTAATACGAGGCTTATCACCATTGCCGCGCCGTTTGCGTTGCTGACTTTTATTAGGGTCAGAATCAACCGATGCCAAAAAGCCAAAAAGATGGAAACTATCAGTTTTAAAAAGACATGAAAACACACATAAGTTTTGTTTTGAGATCCTCAAGACGTGATAATGAAACTGAAATGAAAGTAGTCGGCGGAAGTGGTGCAAAAATTTGAGAGAGAGGCAGAAAGAAAAAGAGACTAGAACACATTTGGTTTTGTTTTTCCACATCTACTCAATTATTAATTTATTCGCCCCTCCTTTTTTTCTGCATCATCTTTGATCTGAAAGAGGCTGAATGAAAAATTAGTGGGGAAGTCGGGCAATCCCTGGAAAATCCGTCTGCCCATGAAATCCTGAACGAGTACGGCACACTCGCTTCAAGCGAAGCTCGGTCACACCGCGCGCCAGTGTAACAGCCACGCGACTGAACGAGGTTTACATGAACCACATACGGGCTTCTCGGTCAACTTGTGTTGAACGAGATCCACATTGAAAAAGCGTGGCGTCGGCTGTCAGCCATGTTGTAAACACAAACTACAATGAGGGGAATCAGTGGACAGTGTGTTTCCACGCTCACCTGGCTAGTATAAATAAGTTTATAAATATGTAATATATCTACACAAGAGCAGAAGTGAAATTAAAAAGGAAAATTAGCGAACAGAATAAACCGATCGATGGAGGGGTTGCAGACGACAGGAGCCGACGAGACATCCATAGATTTGGGTGTCTTCAGCGAGTCGAGACGGGGGACGAAGTGAAAGACGCGAACAAGAAAGACAGAAAGAAACTCTTCCAGATTAATACGGTGAGAATTTGTGACCTTGTCCAATAGTTGAGGATTTGCTTTGTATGTGGGACGATCCGATCGTCTCACAAAGTAGCAATAAATCAGAAGGCTCAGTCACTTTGTTTGACATATCAAATAATTATGGCCTTGGGTCGTTCGTGGGTACTACTACTGTACTAGTGTCTACCATGCGCGTTACTATCGAATATAAATAGTAAGACGAGATATGATTTAGGCCTACATCAAAATTAGCTAAGTAAGAACTAAGATAATCTGTTACCGGAGGACATACGTGGACACAGGTGTAACATGCTATTGTACTGCATTAACCAAGCGTGGATGGTAATTAAAAGACTCTCTGTTTGGGCTTTGGTATGGACGCGCTTGCTCGCACACGCGCGCGCGCGCACACAACACACACACACACACACACTGTTGGGGCTTTGGGTATGGACGCGCTTGCTCGCACGCGCGCGCGCACACACACATATCTGAATGCGCATTTACACACGCACACTCACTCGTCCACTCATTTTTTTCTCCCCCCCCCCCCCCCCCCCCCCCCCCACCCTTTCTTACTGACACATCAGTTGATGCCTCATGCGTCTTTAGCATTGCATCTCAATTTGCGTATGTGTAGATAACATAAGTCTTAGTATGATTTTACACACACACACACACAAACTCACACACACACACACCACACACACACAACACACACACACACACACAACCCTGAGGTTTCATGACAATGAAATTCATTCTATTCTATTATTCCATTCTATTCACGTACACACAAACGCGCCGCGCGCGCGCGCGCACACACACACACACACACACACACACACACACATATGCACGCGCACACACACACGCACACACAGAGAGTGACACGCGTGCGCGCGTACACACACACACACACACACACACACAC
>JADBJO010008494.1:0-57500 GCA_016801955.1 Conus betulinus
AAAAATTACATGAAAAAGTCCACTAAATAGCATTCCACACACACGGCTTATACAAGAATTTGACGCAAACTCTACCTTTCGCCCCTTCCCCCTTTCTCATTTCCGCTCCCCCCAATTTCTAAATTACTTGTTTGCACACACACACACACACACACACACACACACACACACGCTCACACACACACACACACACACACTGTCCAGCTCATCCACACACTGACTTACACAAGCAAGCTATGTATCTCCGATCAATTCCATTCACATTTGTCACTGAACCATTTGCAAGGGCGTACCATAGATAGATAGGCCTTTGCAAACATTTGGCAGCAACACGAAACGTTTTCTGGCATGGAAAGCGGAAAAATAAAATGGTTACTAAAACTTAGTCACATGACAGCCCACGGTCCTCAGGGGTCATCTCAGGGCTGTAACAATGTTCACATACAGACTGCAGAAAACTTTGGAAAAAGTCCCTTAAACAGTCAGTGCACACATGCTTAAAACAGGATTAAAGCAGGATTTCACACACACACAATCTAACAGACATACACACGCACACACCTAACCATAGACATATGCACGCACGCACGCACGCACACACACACACACACACACACACACACACACACACACACACACACACACACACACCTAACCACAGACATACGCACGCACACACACACCACCACAATCAGCGCCGACATGTAAGCAGACATACCACAAATCACCAACCCGTTCACATGCGCACATCGTAACAAAAATTAACCCAGCTATTATCGAACATTTCTCACATTAGGTTCTGTCACTGAAATGTTTGTGATTGCGTACCAATGGTAGGCCATTGCATACATTTAGCAGCAACACGACCCCTTTATTTCAAGGAAGAGTAACTAAATCAACTGCCATCAAATGTCAAAGAATTGCAGTATTCACTATTTTCTATCTTATAGTCCCACAGACCTCAGAAGGTTATCTCAGGGCTATAATAATGTCCACATTAGTACTCTAAGACACTAACAAGCCCCCCTCCCCCACATACCCCAAAGAAAGAAAGAAAGAAAGAAAGAAGTACATGCTACACAATATGTCATATTAGCGTAGGCGGCTTATACCAGAATTTGACAAAATCAAACTCACTCTCATCCTCACCCTCATCCTCCCCCACCCCGCCTTCTCCATTTCTCTCTCTTCCCTACACACACACACACACACACACACACAATTTCTAAACGACCCGTGTTTGCACCCCCCACCCCCACACACACACTACTCATTGTCCCACACAAGCACGCTATTCATCTCCAATTAATTCCATTCACATTTGTTGCTGAAACATTTGCAAAGGCGTACCATAGATAGGCCTTTGCAAACATTTGACAGCAACACAATGTTGAGTAATGAATCAACTTGCATGAAAAGCCAAAACAAAACTCATGACAAAAACATATTTATCTTATAACCCACAGACCTCAGGGGTCATGGCAGGGCTATAACAATGCCCACATTCACACCGTAAAACACTAACTAAAAAGTCACTGTAAAGGTCATTGCATACATGCTTAAAAACAAGATGGATTAAAACAGTATTTCAATTCACACACACACACACACACACACACACACACACACACACCCTAACCAGACACACACCTGACCACAGACCCCCCTACACACACACACACCCTAACCACACACAACACACACACACACCCTAACCACACACACAACCTAACCAGACATACACACGCACACACACACACAACCACAAATGAACGCCTACTTGTAAGCTGACATACCACAAATCACCAACCCGTTCACATGCGCACATCGTAACAAAAATTAACCCAGCTATTATCGAACATTTCTCACGTTTAGGTTCTGTTACTGAAATGTTTGCGATGGCGTACTGATGGTAGGCCATTGCATACATTTGGCAGCAACACGACCCCTTTATTTCAAGGAAGAGTAACTAAATCAACTGCCATCAAATGTCAAAGAATTGCAGTACTCACTATTTTTCTATCTTATAGTCCCACAGACCTCAGAAGGTCATCTCAGGGCTATAATAATGTCCACATCAGTACTCTAAGACACTAACAAGCTCCCACCCCCCAAAAAATAGAAAAAAAAAATATGTGCTACAAAATATGTCATGTCAGCGCAGTAAGAGCAAAACAAAACATAGTTCTATTTAAAAAAAAACAGACACAGAAAAGTCCCTGAAAATGGCATAACACACAGCGGCATATACCAGAATTTGACAAAAACAAGCTCACTCACACTCATCCCCCGCATTCCCCCTTTTCTCTCTCTTCCCTTCACACACACACACACACACACACACACACACACACACACTCAACACACTTCTAAACGACCCCCTGTTTGCACATGCACCTTCCCAACCCTACCCATGGTCCCACACAAGCATACTATTTATCTCCAATTAATTCCATTCACATTTGTTGCTGAAACATTTGCAAAGGCGTACCATAGATAGGCCTTTGCAAATATTTGATAGCAACACAATGTTTAGTAATCAATCAACTTGTATGAACATCTAAAACAAAAGTCATGACAAAAGCATATTTATCTTATAACCCACAGAATTCAGGGGTCATGTCAGGGCAATGCCGACATTCACACACGGAAAACACCAACTAAAAAGTCATTGCATACATGCTTAAAAAAGATGGGATTAAAACAGTATTTAAATTCACACACACACACACACACACACACACCCTGACCACAGACACACACACATCTAACCAGACCCACACCTAACCACACACACACACACACACACAACCTAACCAGAGACGCACCTAACCACAGACCCCCCCCCCCCCCCCCCCCTAACCACAGGCACACAGACACATCTAACCACAGACACACACACACACCTAACCGGACACGCACCTAACCACAGACATATGCACACACACACACACCCTAACCACACACACACACACACACACACACACACACACTTAACCACAGACACACACACCTAACCACAGACATACGCACGCACACACACAAACACAAATCAGCGCCTACATGTAAGCAGACATACCACAAATCACCAACCCGTTCACATGCGCACATCATAACAAAAATTAACCCAGCCATTATCGAAAATTTCTCACATTAGGTTCTGTTACTGAAATGTTTGCGATGGCGTACCGATGGTAGGCCATTGCATACATTTGGCAGCAACACGACCCCTTTATTTCAAGGAAGAGTAACTAAATCAACTGCCATCAAATGTCAAAGAATTGCATTACTCACTATTTTCTATTTCATAGTCCCACAGACCTCAGAAGGTCATCTCAGGGCTATAATAATGTCCACATCAGTACTCTTAAGACACAAACAAGCCCCCCCCCCACCCCCCCCGAAAAAAAAAAAAAAAAAAAAAAAAGAAAAAAATCGTGCAACTTAACATGTCATATCAGTGCAGCAAGAATAAAACAAAAAAATAATTCTATTAAAAAGACACACAAAAAAACCATAAAAGTCCCTTAAAATGGCTTAACACACAGGCGGCTTATACCAGAATCTGACAAAAACAAACTCACACCCATCCCCCACATTCCCCCTTTCTATCTCTTCCCTTCACACACACACACACACACACACACACACACACTTCTAAACGACCCCATGTTTGCACATGCACCTTCCCAACCCTACCCATTGTCCCACACAAGCATGCTATTTATCTCCAATTAATTCCATTCACATTTGTTGCTGAAACATTTGCAGAGGCGTACCATAGATAGGCCTTTGCAAACATTTGATAGCAACACGAAACGTTTATCACAATGTTGAGTAATGAATCAACTTGCATGAGAAGCCAAAACAAAAGTCATGACAAAAGCATATTTATCTTATAACCCACAGACCTCGGGGGTCATGTCAGGGCAATGCCGACATTCACACCGGAAAACACCAACTAAAAAGTCATTGCATACATGCTTAAAAAAGATGGGATTAAAACAGTATTTAAATTCACACACACACACACACACACACACACGCACACACACACACATCTAACCACAGACACACACACATCTAACCAGACACACACACACACACACACACACACACACACACCCCTAACCAGAGACGTACCTAACCACAGACACACACCCCCCCCCCCCCCCAACCACAGGCACACACACACACACACACCTAACCACAGACACACACACACCTAACCGGACACGCACCTAACCACAGACATATGCACGCACACACCCACACACACCCCTAACCACACACACACACACCCTTAACCACAGACACACACACCTAACCACAGACATACGCACGCACACACACAACCACAAATCAGCGCCGACATGTAAGCAGACATACCACAAATCACCAACCCGTTCACATGCGCACATCATAACAACAATTAATCCAGCTATCATCGAAAATTTCTCACATTAGGTTCCGTTACTGAAATGTTTGCGATGGCGTACCAATGGTAGGCTATTGCATACATTTGGCAGCAACACCACCCCTTTATTTCAAGGAAGAGTAACTAAATCAACTGACATAAAATGTCAAAGAATTGCATTACTATTTTCTATCTCATAGTCCCACAGACCTCAGAAGGTCATCTCAGGGTTATAATAATGTCCATATCAGTACTCTAAGACACTAACAAGCCCCCCCCCCCCCCCCCCCGAAAAAAAAAAAAAAAAAAAAAAAAAAAAGAAAGAAAAAAATCGTGCAACAAAACATGTCATATCAGCGCAGTAAGAACAAAACAAAAAATAATTCTATTAAAAAAAAGACACAAAAAAAGCCATAAAAGTCCCTTAAAATGGCATAACACACAGGCGGCTTATACCAGAATTTGACAAAAACAAACTCACACCCATCCCCCGCATTTCCCCTTTCTATCTCTTCCCTTCACAAACACACACACACACACACACACACACACACACACACACACACACACTCAACACACTTCTAACGACCCCCTGTTTGCACATGCACCTTCCCAACCCTACCCATTGTCCCACACAAGCATGCTATTTATCTCCAATTAATTCCATTCACATTTGTTGCTGAAACATTTGCAGAGGCGTACCATAGATAGGCCTTTGCAAACATTTGATAGCAACACAATGTTGAGTAACGAATCAACTTGCATGAAAAGCCAAAACAAAAGTCATGGCAAAAAACATATTTATCTTATAACCCACAGACCTCAGGGGTCATGGCAGGGCTATAACAATGCCCACATTCACACCGTAAAAAAACACTAAACTAAAAAGTCACTGTAAAGGTCATTGCATACATGCTTAAAACAAGATGGATTAAAACAGTATTTCAATTCACACACACACACACACACACACACACCCCCTAACCAGACACACCGGACCACAGACCCCCCCCCCCCCACACACACACCCTAACCACACACACACACCCTAACCAACCACACACACCTGACCACAGACCCCCCTACACACACACACCCCCTAACCACACACACACACACACACACCCTAACCAGACACACAACCTAACCAGACATACACACGCACACACACACAACCACAAATGAACGCCTACTTGTAAGCTGACATACCACAAATCACCAACCCGTTCACATGCGCACATCGTAACAAAAATTAACCCAGCTATTATCGAACATTTCTCACGTTAGGTTCTGTTACTGAAATGTTTGCGATGGCGTACCGATGGTAGGCCATTGCATACATTTGGCAGCAACACGACCCCTTTATTTCAAGGAAGAGTAACTAAATCAACTGCCATCAAATGTCAAAGAATTGCATTACTCACTATTTTCTATTTCATAGTCCCACAGACCTCAGAAGGTCATCTCAGGGCTATAATAATGTCTACATCAGTACTCTTAAGACACAAACAAGCCCCCCCCCCCCCCCCCCCACCCGGAAAAAAAAAAAAAAAATCGTGCAACTTTAACATGTCATATCAGTGCAGCAAGAATAAAACAAAAAAATAATTCTATTAAAAAAAGACACAAAAAAACCCATAAAAGTCCCTTAAAATGGCATAACACACAGGCGGCTTATACCAGAATTTGACAAAAACAAACTCACACCCACACACCATCCCCCACATTCCCCCTTTCTATCTCTTCCCTTCACACACACACACACACACACACACACACACACACACACACACACACACACACACTCAACACACTTCTAAACGACCCCATGTTTGCACATGCACCTTCCCAACCCTACCCATTGTCCCACACAAGCATGCTATTTATCTCCAATTAATTCCATTCACATTGTTGCTGAAACATTTGCAGAGGCGTACCATAGATAGGCCTTTGCAAACATTTGATAGCAACACGAAACGTTTATCACAATGTTGAGTAATGAATCAACTTGCACGAGAAGCCAAAACAAAAGTCATGACAAAAGCATATTTATCTTATAACCCACAGACCTCGGGGGTCATGTCAGGGCAATGCCGACATTCACACCGGAAAACACCAACTAAAAAGTCATTGCATACATGCTTAAAAAAGATGGGATTAAAACAGTATTTAAATTCACACACACACACACACACACACACACACGCACACACGCACACGCACACACACATCTAACCACAGACACACACACACATCTAACCAGACACACACACACACACACACACACACACCCCCCTAACCAGAGACGTACCTAACCACAGACACACACATCCCCCCCCCCCCTAACCACAGGCACACACACACACACACATCTAACCACAGACACACACACACCTAACCGGACACGCACCTAACCACAGACATATGCACACACACACCCACACACACCCCTAACCACACACACACACACACACCCTTAACCACAGACACACACACCTAACCACAGACATACGCACGCACACACACAACCACAAATCAGCGCCGACATGTAAGCAGACATACCACAAATCACCAACCCGTTCACATGCGCACATCATAACAATTAATCCAGCTATCATCGAAAATTTCTCACATTAGGTTCTGTTACTGAAATGTTTGCGATGGCGTACCAATGGTAGGCTATTGCATACATTTGGCAGCAACACCACCCCTTTATTTCAAGGAAGAGTAACTAAAATCACTGACATAAAATGTCAAAGAATTGCATTACTATTTTCTATCTCATAGTCCCACAGACCTCAGAAGGTCATCTCAGGGCTATAATAATGTCCATATCAGTACTCTAAGACACTAACAAGGCCCCCCCCCCTCAAAAAAAAAAGAAAAAGAAAAAAAAAAAAAAAAAAATCGTGCAAAAAAATCGTGCAACAAAACATGTCATATCAGCACAGTAAGAACAAAAACAAAAAATAATTCTATTAAAAAAAGACACCAAAAAAGCCATAAAAGTCCCTTAAAATGGCATAACACACAGGCGGCTTATACCAGAATTTGACAAAAACAAACTCACACCCATCCCCCGCATTTCCCCTTTCTATCTCTTCCCTTCACAAACACACACACACACACACACACACACACACACACACACTCAACACACTTCTAAACGACCCCCTGTTTGCACATGCACCTTCCCAACCCTACCCATTGTCCCACACAAGCATGCTATTTATCTCCAATTAATTTCCATTCACATTTGTTGCTGAAACATTTGCAGAGGCGTACCATAGATAGGCCTTTGCAAACGTTTGATAGCAACACAATGTTGAGTAACGAATCAACTTGCATGAAAAGCCAAACAAAAGTCATGGCAAAACATATTTATCTTATAACCCACAGACCTCAGGGGTCATGGCAGGGCTATAACAATGCCCACATTCACACCGTAAAACACTAACTAAAAAGTCACTGTAAAGGTCATTGCATACATGCTTAAAACAAGATGGATTAAAACAGTATTTCAATTCACACACACACACCCCTGACTACAGACACACACACACACACCTAACCAGACCCACACCTTACCACACACACACACACACACACACCTAACCAGAGACACACCTAAGCACAGACATACACACACACCTAACCAGACCCACACCTAACCACACACACACACCTAACCAGAGATACACCTAAGCACACACACCCCTAACCACAAACACCTAACCACAGACACACACACACCTAACCACACACACACACACACACACACACCTAACCACACACACGCACCTAACCACATACACACCGCCTTAGCCACTGACATAAGCACGCACACAACCACAAATCAACGCCTACATGTAAGCAGACATACCACAAATCACCAACCCGTTCACATGCGCACATCGTAACAAAAAATTAACCCAGCCATTATCGAACATTTCTCACATTAGGTTCTGTTACTGAAATGTTTGCGATGGCGTACCGATGGTAGGCCATTGCATACATTTGGCAGCAGCAACACGACCCCTTTATTTCAAGGAAGAGTAACTAAATCAACTGCCATCAAATGTCAAAGAATTGCAGTACTCACACTATTTTCTATCTTATAGTCCGACAGACCTCAGAAGGTCATCTCAGGGCTATAATAATGTCCACATCAGTACTCAAAGACACAAACAGCCCCCCCCCTTCCCCCCCCCCCCCAAAAAAAAAAAAAAAAAAGAAAAAATACGTGCTACAAAATAGGTCATATCAGCGCAGTAAGAACAAAACAAAAATTCTATTAAAAAAAAAAACAGACACAAGAAAGCCATAAAAAGTCCCTTAAAATGGCGTAACACACAGGCGGCCTGTACTAGAATTTGACAAAAACTCACACCCATCCCCCGCATTCCCCCCCCCCTCTCTCTTCCCTTCACACACACACACACACACACACACACACACACACACACACACACACACGCATTTCTAAACACCCCTGTTTGCACACGCACGGACACACCCAACCTATCCACTGTCCAACACACCCCACACACTTAACACAAGCAGGCTGTTTATCTCCAGTTAATTCCATTCACATTTGCCGCTGAAACATTTGCAACACCGTACCTTTGATAAGCCTTTACAAAACATTTGTCAGCAACACGCAACGTTTACTAGAATGTGGATCAATCAATCAACAGGCATGAAATACCAAGAAAAACCATGACAAAAAATATATTGATCTTATAGCCCACATTCCTCAGGGGTCATGGCAGGGCTATAACAATGCCCACATTCACACCGTAAAACACTTTGCAAAAGGTCCCCTAAAAAGTTTTTGCATACACACCTAAAAGAGGATGGATTAAAACTGGATCTATATCACACACACACACACACACAAACACACAAACATACAAACTACTGTCTATATTTAAGCACATGTAGAAGCACACCAAAAATCACCAACCCCTTCATATACGCACATCATAGCAAAAATTAAGGCAATTCATCACATTAACTTCTGTTGCTGAAATGTTTGCGATGGCGCACCAGTGGTAGGCCATTGCATACATTTGGCAGCAACACGACCCCGTTCATTGAAATCAACTGTTAAAAAAGGTCGAAGATCTTTATCAACTCACTTTCATCTGTCTTACAGACCCAGACCTCCGGTGGGCCATGTCAGGGCTGTAACAATGTCCACATCAGTAGGTACTGTAAAACACTAAGCCCCCCCAACCCCCTCGCCCCTCCCCCCCCCCAAAGAAAAACCCCCACACACATCAGTACATGATACAAAACGATCAAATAAAACAGGATCTGTTACACACACACACACACACACACACACACACACACACACACATACATGTACGTGTGTGCGCACATACAGACGCACATCAACATGCAAACCCAACACCTACAAGCCAGCTCCCGTACACGCATAACCCAACTCACCCACCCTTTCACATCCTAACACATATGAACCAAGTTATGCATCCACAATCCCTCACGGTATATCTTGTGTTTGCTGTTGCGTCCGAATCACAGGCTCTTGCAAGGATCTGGCAGCAACACAAGGGAATAGAATATAATCATATATATGTATCTGGTGATAAACTGACATTAAAAGTGAACAGATTTTGTTTTTTCTCGGTCATTTTGCCCACAGCTTAACCTACCCAAAGGGGTCATAGTGCTGTAAGAACAAAAAAATGTTCTATTGAAAACAGACCCCCCCCCCCCAAACAAACAAAAACATAAAAGGTCCCCTAAAGTGGCATTCCATACAGGCAGCTTATACAAGAATTTGACACTCTGTGTGTGTATCTCTCTCTCCCACTCCCTATCCCCCTTTCCCTCCCTCCCCCCCCCCCCCCCACAAAGACCCACACACTGACATTTCCAAATGACACTTGTTACATACAACCCCCCAACCTAACCAGTGTCCAACACACCCACACACTAACTTACACAAGCAAGCCATATATCTCCAATCGATTCCACGCAGATTTGTTAGTGAAACATTTGCAAAGGCGTAACATAGACAGATAGGCCTTTGCAAACATTTGTCAGCAACACGAAACGTTTACCAGAATGTGGAATAATCGATCAACTTGCATGAAAAAATCATGACTCAAACTGATTTATCTTATAGCCCACAGTCCTGAAGGGTCATCTCAGGGCTCTAACAATGTCCACATTCATACTGTAAAACACTTGTAAAAAGTCCCCCAAACAGTCAGTGCATACATGCTTAAAAAAGGATCAAAACAGAATCTATTTTACACACACACACACACACACACACACACACACACCTCTAACCAGAGACACACATTTAACAGACATACGCATGCACACACCCAACCATATACACACGTCTAACCACAGACATACAAATCAACGCCTACATGTAGCACACTTACAATCTCACCACAAATCACCAACCCGTTCACATACGCACATCATAGCAAAAATGAACCCTGCTATTATCAACAATTCATCACATTATGTTCTGTTACTGAAATGTTGCGATGGCGTACCGATGGTAGGCCATTGCATACATTTGGCAGCAACACGACCCCTTTATTTCAAGGAAAAGTAACTAAATCAACCGCCATAGTTTGTCAAAGAATTGCAGTACTCACTGTTTTCTATCTTATAGTCCCACAGACCTCAGAAGGTCATCTCAGGGCTATAATAATGTCCACATCAGTACTCTAAGACACCGAAAAGTCCCCCCCCCCCCAAAAAAAAAAAAAAAAGGAAGAAAAAAAATTCACGCTAAAACTATGTCATATCAGTGCTGTAAGAATAAGACAAAAATATTCTATTATAGCAGACAAAAAAAAAACACCCATAAAAAGTCCTCTAAAATGGCATTCCACACAGGCGGCTTATATCAAAATTCAACAAAAACTCACTCACCCTCCCCTGCCCCTTCTCCCTATCTCTCTTCCCTTCACTCACTCTCTCTCTCTCTCTCTCACACACACACACACATATTTCTAAACGACCCCTGTTTGCACACGCAAACACACATCCCAACCTACCCACTGTCTCACACACCCACATACTTACACAAGCAAGCTAGTAGTTGTCTCCAATTAATTCCGTTCAGATTTGTTACTGAAATATTTGCAAGGACGTACCATACACAGGCCTTTGCAAATATTTGGCAGGAATACGAAACGTTTACTGTAATGGGGAGTAATCAATCAACTCGCATGAAAAGTGGAAAACAAATCATTCCTCATACTTATTTATCTTATAGCCCACAATCCTCAGGGTTCATCTCAGGGCTGTGACAATGTCCACATCTATATCATAACACACTAAGAAGTCCACTAAATTGCATATATTCTTTAAAAAAGGATGGATTAAAACAGGATCTATTTTACTTACACCTAAACGCACACACACCTAACCATTTCTAGGGAAAAAAAAATATATGTATACACCCCCCCCCCTAACCACTGACAAACATGTGCGCACACACACTAAACCACAGACATACAAACGTATGCCTACATGTAAGCACACTTACAAGCACACCACAAATTGCCAACCCGTGCACGTATACACGCCGTAACAAAAATGAACCCAGCTATAATGGACAATCCATCACATTAAGTTCTGTTACTGAAATGTTTGCAGTGGCGTACCAATGGTAGGCCATTGCATACATTTGGCAGCAACACGACCCCTTTATTTCAAGGAAGAGTAGTTAAATCAACTGGTATAAAAGTTGAATTTCATTACTCACTTTTATCTGTCTTATAGTCCCAGAGATCTCAGGGAAGTCATCTAAGGGCTGTAATAATGTCCACGCCAGTACTGTTAAACACTTGAGAACCCCCCGCAAAAACAACAAAGAAACGAAAAAAAGCACCAACATCAATAAACACTACAAAAAGGTGAATTAAAACATGATTTTACACACACACACACACACACACACACAGAGTGTGAGCGACATCTCTGTCCGATCCATTTGTGCTGTGGTCAGTTGAACTGAGCTCCCTCTCCGTTTTCTCCCTGCACCGAAGCGGTCCTTGCTATGCCCCTACAACGTCATCGGCGGTGTGGTTCCCTGTCAGCAGCTCTGTTGTCCTCGGCAGAGACCACGCCCCTGGTACTTTAACTGTCGTGTCAGCTTTCTCATCTTTCTTAAAAAATAAATGGGTGAAGCAATCATTTCTATAGTTTGCTGTCTTGGATCACAGGAAGATGGCCAGGTTTCTTCACCGTTCTCCGAGGAAGGCTCCCTGTCTGCTCCGCCCCTTGCCTTTGTGCGCGCGTCCTGAAGTTCATGCAGTCGGTTGGTACAGCACAGCTCCCGCTTCTTCTTGCTTCCCTGGGAAAGGGATTCTCTGGAAGACTGCAGTGCCACCGAGCTGAACTCGCTGACACGTTAGGTAACTTTCTAGGTGTCGCATGTCCCTGATGAGGCTGGCGGTTGTCCAGGGACACTGTAACGCGGTGGTCTTCTGGTGGAATGATAGTGATGGTCCTCTGGTAGAATGGTAGGATGGTCCTCTGGTAGAATTGTAGTGATGGTCCTCTGGTAGAATGGTAGGATGGTCCTCTGGTAGAACGGTAAGGACGAGTGGGGAGTGGTCACCCTGTGACCTGCCCAACACAAAGCCTCTGATTCAATTCTGCCCACGTCACTAAACCATAAGAGAAAAAAAAATCATGTTGGAAAAAAAAAGACACAACAAAAACCTAGAAAAGAGGTTCCCTCACACACTGGATGTTGCCTTATGATTTTTTTTTGTTTGGATGTTGCCTTATGATGCCCTTTTCTTATTGTTTTGGAGGGCAGGATGTAAAAAGCTGTATAGCTTATTCCTTTACCCTCAATAAAGATCATTTTGACTTGACTTCACACACACACACACACACACACACACACACACACACACACACACACACACACACACACACACACACACACGCGCATGCACGCTAAACGACCAAAACCTATAATACAAAACATCAAACCTTAGGAGAAGAAAGTATAAATGATGTTAACGAAGCCCGAGTTGAACTCGTTGACACGTTAGGTAACATCCTGGGAGCCATACGTCCTTGGTGAGGATATTGGTTGTCCAGGGCACTGTAACGCGGTGGTTCTGTCGTAGAATGGTAGGGATGCGCGAGGAGTGGTCACCCCTGTGACCTGCCCAGCACAAAACCCCTGATTAAATTCTGCCGAAGAAGACACTTAACCATAAGAAAAAAAAATCATGTTGAAAAAACACAAGTGTAGGACAGAGGTTCTTACATACAAACGCACTCATATACACACACGTGGGCGCGTTCACACACACGAATATGCATGCATGCGCGAGCGCGAGCGCGAGCGCGCGCGCGCGCACACACACACGTATCGAAACCTTCGATACAAGACTAGAAGACATCAAACCTGGAAAAAGAAAATATAAACCTTGTTAAATGAAACCTCAGCACTACATGACCAACAAACCCACGAAAAGTTTTTCTTTGTCCTTTTGAAAGAACCAGGGCTCCCTCAAGCATATGAGAAGCAGACACCGAACCCTATAGAACAGAGGACATAAAAAGATGACTAAGTCTTATGAACGATGGGCGGTAAAACCCTAAAGGGTCCACACGATGACTCTGGTTACCTGTCAGGCTGTCTGTGGATCAAAGGACACTCGGATCAAAAGGTACCAGGTGCGCACTAGGTAATATTTCAGGAAGAGGTTTAAGGACTCCCTCAAAGGCTCTGCAGCTCAGCCTTCCAGTGATCTGAAAACATGCGTCCATGTTCCAGACCCCTAGCTCATGAGACCTGCTACAAGGATGGAGTCCACCTTTTCGGAAAATATTCCCTCTGGTACCCCCCTCTTTTTGTGCCTTTGTTCCACAGACCACTGACCTAGAACACCAGAGCAGCTAGTATGTTTATCATATGAAAGAACTAAACGTTTGAAAAGAAGACAAAGCCATGAAAAGAAGTCACACAAGCCTGTGAATGAAAGAGGCATAAATTCGATTCAAACACACTGAAACCATATTATGAAGAGACACTAAACTTGGAAAAGACGCTAAATCTTTGTAAATAAAGACACTCAATCCTTAAGCATTTGAAAGGAAACAGGTAACTGATAGATATTTAACTGAGACAGGATCACTGTACCAGAAGTGCAGGTGAAGAAAGAAGATAAAAAGAGTGCAAAGAGTAAAAAAAAAAAAAAAAAAAAAAAAAAAAACCCAAACCCTCCTTTCAGGTGCATTCTCCAAGTTCACTTGCGCTGCTCTCCGTTTTCCACGGCAGTTTATGTGGAAGTCTTTTGCTCCTGTTGATGAAAACATAACTACACTGAACATATTTGAATTTTCTCTGTAAATAATTCGGTTCCATTAAGTTCAGTAAAACTTCGCAAGTTTCTTCTTTGCCCTCTGACACAAATATGTTTGTTGACACAATCGATAGTGAGAACTACATAAAAACTCTGAACTCTCTTCCAATGCCAAAACAATTCAGTAGTCCTTCCACTTTTTTGTAGCTAAAGGTTATTGCTATAAACAAGGTCGCTTGCCTTTGCAACTATTTTGTTGTCTGCTCAGTCATTTGACAATTAAAAATAATACTTCTCAAGTGTGTGAATGAGTGTGCGTGTGCGTGTGTGTGTGTGTGTGTGTGTGAGTGCGTGTGCGTGTGTGCGAGCGTGGCGCGCGCGCGCGCGCGAGAGAGAGAGAGAGAGAGAGAGAGAGAGAGAGAGAGAGGGAGAGAGAGGTGTTTGTCATATTATTATTGCAACTAATATTACTGCCACTATTATCATTACTACAATTAGTAAGAATGTTCATACGTCTAACCAAGTAAATGACTTGAGACGTTTAATCAACAACTACACACACACTAAACTCTAAAACAATTTTTTTAACAGGCAAGAACCGCTAGCAACAAACGAAACGCATGATACAATCAAATGCTCCTACTGCATCCAACCCTATTTCCACTCTTCCCGCTCATCCCACCCCCCAAACACCATCACCCATCTAACTAACAAACACAATCGTCAACTAATTAACAACCTATACAGACGCCTGTTGCGCTCCAAAACACCACAGTAGGTTATCTGTTGCGTCGATTTGAAGGAAACAGAAAGGTTTCCCTGTTCGACTGATTTCAAAGATGTCAGAAAAGTAAGAGCACAGCCGATGGGGAGAACGAAAGAGAACTGGACAAAGAAAAATAGTTCACGTAATAAGTGTACTGTTGCCGTACTTCAGTAACATACTGTGGGGAGGTCTCGATGGACTGGAAGCAGAGGGCAGCACTTCCACCAACCACAAAGATTATTTGATTAAGAGGGAGCCAGTGAACAGAACGTAAAACTAGAGAAATACAGAGGAGCTACAAATTAAGACTGGTAACATGGTTTTAATCTCTCCCAAATTTATTCAAGCAGCCTCGGTGCTGGATCGTTATAGTAATCAAGACGAGACAGTATAAATGCCCAGACGAAATACAATCGAAGCCGCTTCTAGAGAAGTTGGATCCAACGAATGCCGGATGTAACGAAGCAAAAAGGTTGGTCCCGGCCAAAATCCTTTGCATGACTGAACATACGTCAGATGTAACGAAATGCCACATATAACGAAATGGTTTGGGGATCCTATCGAGCGATCACGCCGGCTATAAAGCAGCAGCCGCCTATAGCGAATCGTATCGTCGGCCCCATTAAGAGATAAAGCCGGCTATAACGAAGTGCTTAGGCCTACTTTTGTGTTCGAGAACTATTTGTCGCGAATGGTTTGTTAGTTCGCTGCGATGTCATCTGCTTCTTACGGTCGCTTGCTATTCTAAGGAGATGGAGTGTCCCCGTTGCACACGAAATGCAGAGCTTCCGCCCTATTCCGCCCGACCCGCCAGGCTCCTGATCCGCCCTGTACCGCCCGTTCCTCTGTTGCCTGATTATCTTGTGTGTGCCTCCTTATTTCGGTTGACCACAGTAATAAGACAAACCGGTTGTTATCCGGGTTTTTCCTACCTTTCTCGGCGCCATTTGCAAACGACGGTTCGTGACTTTTTATTTTTAATCGATATTTTTTTTGTCATCCCATCGACTTCCGACTACGATCGAAATGTCGCACTCTGACAGTGACAGCGACAGTGACATGAGCTTGACTGTGGACCAAATGTTCAATATGAATGCGTTTCCGACCGAAATGACGAGTGAAATCAATCGGACATTGATCTCGACTCTGTAGACAGCGACAGTGACTGTGAAGTTGCACAAGGAGTGAATGCGAGTAGCGACAGTGACTCGGACATAGGCGACGCAGGTGCTACTGATGTCGGTGAATGTGCACAGTCATCGCAGTGGTCAAACAACTGTGGACTGAAGTTCGTGTATTTGATGCATACAGCCCCCACCCCGCCCCCACCCTCCCTCACGTCCACAAGTGAATCTTCGAACACCTTTTGATTATTTTTCACTTGTTTTTCCTTTGGACGCACTCCATATCACGGTCAGGGAAACCAACCTGTATGCAAGACAAACGCTCTCATGGCTGCTGGTCTTCCTGAGGATAAGTTTCAGCCAACCACTGTGGATGAAATCAGAGCTTTTGTTGGTCTTCTCATGTATATGAACATGGCCCCTGTTCCTCATCATGCTTTTTACTGGAAAGACTCTTCTCCTTTCTTCAATCCCTGGGTGTCAAGTGTCATGTGGAAGATCAGGCTTTAACAGCTGAATCAGTATTTTCACCTCGCTGATACCGCTCAGTTTGTTTCCAGAGGTCAGGCTGGGTATGACCCCCTGTTCAAAGTCAGACCTCTCATTTCTATGACTGAAGACTGTTCTGTTATGCAGTTTCTACCTGGGCAAAACATCACAGTAGATCAGGCAATGATCAAGTTCAGGGTCGTTGTGGTTTTTTTCGCAGTACGTGCCTGCAAAACCAACAAAAGTGGGGCCTCAAAGTGTGGGCATTGTGTGATGCGGATTCTTTTTATATGCTGAATTATTCAGTATATACTGGGAAGACCAATGATGTGCCTGCTGGGACAGGTGATGCCCTAGGGGATCGTGTCGTCAAACACTTGGCAGAACCCCATTATTTCAAGTGGCACACCATCTACTTTGATAATTATTTCACGTCAGTCTCCCTCATTCAATATCTGTTTCAGAAAAAAAAACTTGGCATGTGGGACTGTGCGAAACAACAGGAAGGGTATGCCACAGGATATGAAGCCAGCAAAATGTGTCAAAGTCTGGGGACACAAAACGCTGGTTCGTGAGATTGGCTATGATGATTTCAAGGGCAAGCTTCAGGCTGTTGCTTGGTTTGACCGTCGTAAGGTCACCCTTCTTACTTTCTGTCCATGATGGAACCGATGGAGACCTTGTCAGAAAAGGTGCAGGGGATGTTGAAAAAGCCAGGTATTCTAGGCCCCTGGCTGTGGCTGATTACACCAAGAACTACAATGGTGTTGACAAGCATGATCAATTGCGATCATATTATTGTTCCAAGCAGAAATTCATGAAGTGGGGGAAATATGTGTTCTTCTGCCTGAACGCTGCTGCAGTAAATGCCTTTGTGATCTACAAACACTCTGCAGATGCCCCACTGAAACTGCATGTGAATTTTCACACCGAGATTGTCATGGGCATAGTGAATGGTTTCAAGGGTCGAAAACGGGTCGGCCGTCCCCCCTCGTTCATGACAATCCAGACAAGCACAAACACACTCCTTCCAAAATCCAGTCTGCCAGAGGCAGAAGAACTGTGTCTGGTGCAAAAAGGAAGGCAGGAAACCCCAGCAGGCAATGCCATCCAGTCAACACATGAGTGTGTCATGTGTAAGGTGACTTTGTGCAAGGATCGTGCCTGCTTCTTTCTTTTCCCCAGCAGCGAGTAGGTTCCTACACTCATTCTTAGCAGTACACCTGATACTTGACTAAATCAAGGACTGGACTTTGTCATTTTTGTTTTGTGCACACTGTTTTGGGTTTGACTAAATACTGAAAGTGCCACATACAAAAGTACTGGAGTTTGTTCATGTACAAAAAGTGCACAAAAGAAAAGGAAAGAATATTTCGCAAGTGATCTGTGTGTGACAAAAGTGCTCAAAAGCAAGAACATTTCCAGCGACTGTGTTCTTTGTGTGTGATCACATTTGGATTATATAATTCATTACATCTGGAATCATTTGGTGAGTACAACAAAAATATTTGAGTGTGTGTTTTGTGTTGTGATGCCTGCCTTTCTTCCTTCCTACTAACACCTGCATATAGTTAGAAATGTTATCAGTCATAGGAATTCTTTTTCTCACAAACACAAACTAACTCATGCAGATCAAAAAGCATGCACTCCAATACATTTTCAGTACATGTGGTATGATTTTGAACTTTTTTTTTCCCCTATGTAAGTATCTTGTGACTTAAAAGCGTCACAAAATTTCACGTGTATTCCTATCTACTTGTGTAACTACTAACACCCTCACAACACCCATCAGTTCTTTTCAGATGGTGAACCTGACCACTTGCCACCAAAAAGGTAGGTACTATACAGTTGGTGGGTGTTGTATTGCCTGTCTATCACCTATTTCACTGACGTAGGTGTTTTCCAGGTAAAATCAGGTGTGTGAGTGTTGAGCCTTAAAAATATTTTCACATCCCCCTAAAATAACAAGTGCAAACCAAAGTTCAGCTTCCATAGATTTTATCTGGAAAATTGGAAGTCTTTCTATCCATTAGTTTTATCTGGAAATTGGAAGTCTTTCTATCCATTAGTTTATTTTATACCGTTTTTTTAAAAGTCGGTACCCTAATTCGGGCAGCAAATTCCAATATAAACATAGTAGTCTAGGCAACTTCTGTCACACGAAATACTGGACGATGAAGACTAAACTGAAACAGTTTATACATACGTTTTGACTAGCTGCATAACCTATGCTTGTTTCATTTTCTTATACAGCTTCACACAGGTAGATTGAAAATACACAATATCTTTTACGATAATTTCTGTTATGTTTGTTGTATGGTGAACGTCATTTCAGTAATTTGTAAGCGATAAAATCGTATTCTAATATCCTGTAATGCGAGTGCCAGCGATTGTCGAAGGAAAGCAGTCGACTCATATGAGGTGAGGTTTAGCGACTGAAGATGGAGGGCAGATGGTAGAGGGCTGAGGATGTGGTGAAGAGGAAGGACGGTGTCAGGTTGTCGGGCTTTGATTTAATAGGCCATTTCGTCATGGCGCCTGCACGTCGTACAAGTCTGTCTCTATAGCGAAAAAAAAAAAAAGAAATCCAGCAACACAGAAGATAAAAGTGGAAGAATATGAAACTGCACCGTCAATACTAGCAACCATTCTGGCTTTCAGAGAGAAGAGTAAAAGTCAGTATTTTGGGGGTGAGGGCACCGCATCACACCAGAATCATTTTTAGGTTCCTATTGGAAAGAATCAAACGAGAAGTTTGACAGAACTACTGCACGTACATGTACTTTGTGTATCATGTGGACTGCCGTGTTAGGATGAAAAACATAATCATTAATCTTTTGCGACAGTGTTCATTGCAGAGTTTTCGGGGTTTTTTTTGTTTTTTTTTTGTCCAGCTGTGGCAACAATAAACCTCATCTTTCTGTCAAAGTGTGTGACATCTGAGGGCGTTTTTCCCGTCAAGTGTGGCAGAAATCGTTATTTTCCGTTTCACAAAATGTGAAAATTTGAAGGATAATTCTTACGTCAATGGTGACAACAATCATCCTTACCCGTTGTTTCACAGAATGTGAGAATTTGATAGATTTCTTTTTTTTTCTCTCTCGTCCAGCTGTGGCAATAATAATCCTTTTTCTGTTTCACAAAATGCGAGTGAGAATTTGAGGGAAGTTTTTCGTCCAGTGTGGCAACTATTATTTCTTTTCTGTTGTTTCACAGAATTTGAGGGATTTTAGTTTCGTCTTGTGTGGCAACAATCATCCTTTTTCTGTTTCACACAATGTGAACATTCACATATCAGACATAACTGCCATCCCATTAACTGTATATGAGTGAACTAATGTGTACTCTTGATAATCTTATTGCACACACCAAGGCATATCATTTGTGACTACGAAAAGTGAAATAATTTTCTTTCAAAGACCTCATCGAGACACTAATTTTTGGTAATTGTGATTTCTTGTCAAGTTGTGACAAACACAGAATAATTGCTCTCCAGTGCGGCAGAATGTGTGTATTTTTGCATTTTAAAACCAATTAGTTAAGTTTTTGTTTCCATACCAGTGCATACTCCAAAGACCTAACAATGTGAAACGGTTGGTGAACAGTGCAGAAATCTCCCTTTCCCCGTCCCACCTTCAAATCGTGATGCTATATAATTTCATCTGACAATCCATTCTGCTGAAGTCTTCAGACTAATTCAATGAATTTTGTTTGCCAGACTTACGTATTATCGGTTTCTAAGTGTGTGTGGGTGGTGGAGAGAGAGAGAGAGAGAGAGAGAGAGAGAGAGAGAGAGAGAGAGAGAGAGAGAGAGAAAGAAAGAAACACGTTATGCCGGGACAAAACGAAGCAACCAGATAGAAATCCGTTGTAACCGGCGCGTCGGTTGTAAAGAAAGCCAGATATAAGAAGCGATTCTGAACGTCGCCGGCGATTCTTTGTAAGCAGCTTCGAATGTCTGCTTGCATGCAAAATTACAAACTGATTTATGCATTTAAATTTTCCACGCGCGTTTGTTTCTTTGATTTTCTATTTTTGTTTGGTTTTCTATATCTTTTTTCTTTTTGTTTTTTTTTTAACTGACCCGATTTCAACGTCGCAAATTACCCAGTTTCTTTTCATTTTGACCCTACTAACAATGTGATCGTTTCAAAACAAACCATCTGAATGTCAGGTATGAAGTGATGCTGTACCTAGTTACCTGTAATCAGTTGCGCTGGACGATCCTGCCTTTAGTTCGCCATCACACTGGTAGTACCGTCTCCCCGCCGTTCCATATCTCTCGGGTCAGCATAGGCATCCTTGTAGGATATCCTGTGTCAACTACTCCATCTGCCCACACTGCCAGTAAGCAGGGGCAATCTTCAGAGTGAGCAAACGAATGCAAAGAAAACCGTTGTATGTCCTATGCAAAGCCTGAAGATGGTGATCGGACTTGCACCACCCTTATGTTGTGTGGCATTCCCTTCTGCTCCCTAACAGTGATCTCAGTCGAGGCCTTCTGCTCTTGAAGGGGATATGGTGTGTCTAGTTGGTGCCCTGCTGCTCACAGTGCAGAGGACTGGTCTATAAATTCTGTTCACGTCTTCCTATAATTCAGTTCATTCATTTAACCTTGTCCACAGAATGGTTTATGATCCTAAAATGGGCAAGTATTTACTGCAACACTGTCTGTCTATGTCGGCCTGACGCAAACTTACTCCTCAAATTCGTCTATAACATGGTTTCCAGGAGCGACTGGGCGTCTGCGAAGATGACATCCGGTCTGAAGTCACATCTGGAGTCAACTTTCAGGTTGACTGCCGCTAGCAGAGCCTCATCCTATGATATGAGATTGGAATGGTTCTTTCTGGTTTGACATTCCTTTAATTTTGTAGGCACATCAGGAAACTCTTGACCTTACTGCAGTTATCGTACATCCCTATGTGTCCCAGTAGATCCAGGCTTGTTCTTGTTCTCCATCAGCGATCAAAACCAGGGTCAGCACTTCCTCTGTATAGCTGTCCTAGTTTTCACACACAACAGCAGTAGTCAGCAATAGTTTCCACGTGGGGCGTTTTTCCCGTTTTCGAGTTTAAGTGTTTGCTGGAAATCTACAAGCATGCACTGTGTGTTCAGTTCATTTGTTCTCATGTCTGTTGCATTTTGTTCTCTCTGCTCTGTTGTAGTTGGACTGAAGTGCCGATGTGAACATCACTTCCATTGGCGTAGACCCTGGAGAGGTGATCTGCTAACTGCTTTCCTCTCAGCAGCTCACCGTTTTCCAAGACAGTGGTGATTTGATCACTCGTTACATTCAACATCGAGTTAGTCCGTTCATTTCTGCAGCAGCCTCTTTCTCAAAATCATACAATGCAGTCTTGTCTCTTCAACATGTTTTCCACAGCCCTAGTCTTTACTCTCAAGGACTCCTTGTTCTGTCAGAAAGGATCCTCGTCCGCTTTGTCCCTTGCCACTATGAGTGTGTACTGATATTCCTGATGTTGGTTTGGTGTAGAAGGCCTGCTGTTTTCTTCCGCATCCACTGGGCTATTGATTTCTGAAAGGCTGTAGTAGCTCCGAGATGAGCTCGTCTACATATTGAATAATATTCTGTCCATGGAGTCGTGTCCTTGGCGAGGAGACTGGTTGTGTAGAACAGAGCAATGCACTGGTCTCCTGTTTGATGGGGATCTCCAGAGAGTGGCAAGCCCTATGACCTGCCAAACACACAGACTTGGGTTAAATTCTGACGAAAAAGAAGTCACTAAAATTAGAAGTCATGAATCGTATAAAGCAGACACAAAAGTCTCTAAGATAGTTCTACACCCACCCATCCACAGCTCTTGATACAAGATACTAAAATATGAAAAGAGTGTTATAAACCATGTGACTAAAGCCCTACCTCTAGAAAAGACATATTAATCGCATGAAGTGAGGTGAGGACCGTCATTTTGAAAGAAGATTCTGCCTAATATAAGAGGGGTCACCAATCCCCATAAGATTGGAGAATAAGTCAATCCTATGACAGAAAAGGACTGTAAACCCCTTGGAAGAAAAATGCTAACGCCTATGTGCAAAACCGACAATAAACCATGCGAAATGGGGCCATAAATTGCTTACAAACTGACTATACCATAGTCAAACGTGGACCCTATCCTGATGAAGTAAGGGACTCTCGTGACAAAAGACTCATTCAATACTAAAGATGACCAAATACTGTGGAAACATGACATTAAGTTATATAAAAAGCTGACAATGATCAGAAAAGAGGACATTGTTACTATGAAAGGAGAACGCAAAACAAGGAAAGAGGACATTAGAGCTTGTGAAAAGAGGAAACTGAACCTCTGGAAGGATGACACCAGCCACATAAAAAGACAGTCAACCCTGTGAAAGATCACTACACGAGAGGATGCTAAACCCCATGAGAGGGAACACTGATTCACAAATGAAGCTAGAATCTATGATCATAGGCCAGTGCAATCTATGACAGGATCCACATTTTCACTGTAATTACCATATCATGTGTTCTGTTGATCAAAGGACACTCGGGGCAGGAGGTACCAGGTGGTCACTAGGGAATATTTCAGGAAGAGGTTCAAAGACTTCCTCCAGATCTTTTGCAGCTAACCCCCAAAAGATCTGAAAACATGCGTCCATGTTCCAGATCCCTGACTTACGAGCCTGCTACATAGCTGGAGTCAATCTTTCAAACCTTTCCCGAAATGTATTCCCTCTGGTACCCCCGTTTTTGTATCCTTGTTCCACAGCACACTGACATAGGAAACTAGAGTAGCTAGACTGAGAAGAACTCTCTTAATCTTGTGAAAAGAAGACAGCCCTGCAAAGAGAGAAACTAACTCTGTGAAAAAACGGCGGCGGACATGAATGCCTAAAATGAAGACAGTAATCCTTTTGAACGATGATAATACTAACCTCGTCAAAGGGGGTGATAAGGCTCTGTGTAACGAGGACACTAAAGGCTATAGAGGACAGTGGTCCATTACAGGACTAGGGCACCAAGTCTTGAGAAAATAGGACGCTAAATTTGTAGGGAGATACTAAAACTATGAAAGCACATAAAACCCTGTGGAAGAACAGGATGGTATGAAAGAAAGATACAAAATTCTACGTATGGAAAGTACTTAATCTAGTGAAAGGAGGGCGCTAAATCCTGTTTAGGGATGACAATGTTAAGCCAAATGAAAGGACAGTTAATGCAAGGAAGAGACAAAACCCTTTGAAGAACTGGATGCAGAACGCTCTGGTGAGAGGATACTAAACCCTATGAAAAGAGGACAGCAAACCTTATGGAAATAAACTCCGCAAAAGGAACACACTATAAGATATCAATTTCTAGGAAAAGAGAACGCTTAACCCTGTAGACCAAGGGTGTCAAAACCTTTAGAAAAATTCTGATGCTGACTATTACCATGTTAGACTTTCAATGTGTTATAACTTATAGGTGGTATAACTTATAAGATACTCAGATCAGAAAATACTAACGAACACTAGAAAAAAAAAACTAAGGAGAGGATCAAAGACTTCATCAGGAGCTCGGCCTTTCAGGGACATACAGAAGCGAGTCACACCGATCAAGCAGATGGATTTTATAGCCTGGGAAAGAAAAGATCATCAGATCCTCGGAAAGAGGAAGAAAAGCACTTCGAATGAAGACACATACATTTGAGAATGATGACACTGAAACTGCCGATGAAAGGGACAATGAACTGGAAGAGATGACCCAAAGTCCTGTGTGTGAAGATAACAGTAAAGCCTGAAGGAAAATGATAATGTGTTCATTAAAAAAAAAAAAGAAAGATTTGAAAAAGACACCAGCTCAACAAAAGAATAAGAAACTAAGACACTAACCCAGTGGCAAAATACTAAGCTGTGATACATAGACAATACTGGAAGAAGGACAGGAGGATGTTGGTGGTTTAAATTCTTGTTCCAGAGGATACCGATACACAAAAACGAGCCACACTGATCAAACAGAAAGGCCTCTGCAGTCTGGAAAAGAAGAGAACATTAAATCCTTGGAAAGAGAAGGAAGAAAAGCACTATGAATGAAAAACACAAACTTGAGAACGATGACACTAGAACTACTGGTGAAGGGGACAATGAGCTTGGAAGAGATGACACAAGCCCTGTGCATGAAGATAATAGTAAATCCTGACGGAAAATATCTAACAATATGTTGACTAAAAAAGAAGACAACCTTTCAAAAAAGACACCAAACCCAACAGAATTTCAAGAAACTAAGACACTAACCCAGTGGCAAAATACTAAGCTGCGATACATAGAGACAATACTGGAAGAAGGACAGAGGGATGGAGAACATTTAAGAAAAATTATGGAATCTGAAAGAACAACACTGTCAGTACTCCCCTGTTTCTGAGAACATGTCCCTGGTTCTCGTGACCTCTCTCCGTTTTCCGTGGCTGCAGAAGTACATTTCCGTTGTCTGTGGCCGCTGGTGCAGATCCTCATCTCTGTAGATGAGAAATCAAGCCCACCTTTAATCATTATACTCTACGTGGCTTTGTAATGCATTCCTCACACATTGGCCTTCTGTGAGGATAGAGACGGAGTGTTTGAGTATGAGCACGTACTCTGTGTGTGTGTGTGTGTGTGTGTGTGTGTGTAGAATACTTGGATCAGAAGGTACCAATGCGCACAAGGAGAAAAGAACTCAGGAAGAGGATCAAAGACTTCCTCAGCAGCTTGGCCTCCGAGGGATCTGATACCTACGTTTTTTTTTTTGTTTTAAATTCTTGTTCCAGAGGATACCGATACACAAAAACGAGCCACATTGATCAAACAGAAGGCCTCTGCAGTCTGGGAGAGAAGAACATTAAATCCTTGGAAAGAGGAAGAACAGCACTATGAATGAAAACACAAACTTGAGAAGGATGACACTAAAACTACTGGTGAAAGTGACAATGAGATTGGAAGAAATGACACAAAGCCCTGTGCATGAAGATAACAGTAAATCCTGATAGAAAATATCTAACCATATCTTCACTAAAAAAGAAGACAACCTTTACAATAAAAGACACCAAACCCAACAGAATTTCAAGAAACTAAGACACTAACCCAGTGGCAAAATACTAAGCTGTGATACATAGAGACAATGCTGGAAGAAGGACAGGAGGATGGAGAACATGAAAGAAAACATACGGAATCTGAAGTACAACACTGTCAGTACTCCCCTGTCTCTGAGAACATGTCCCAGGTTCTCGTGACCTCTCTCCGTTTTCAGTGGCTGCAGAGGTAGAATTCCGTTGTCTCTGACCGTTGTTACGGATCCGTTTCTCTGTTGATGAGAAATCAAGCTCACCTTTAATCATTATACTCTACGTGGGAAAAAAAAACATGAAAACCGACACACCCAATTTAACAAAGGCAGGTTAACATTTTCGATGCGTTTTCTTGCTACCTGATAAGAATTTGATTTACATCACGTGATACAGGAGCTGCATGAAAGCTTTCTGCTATCCCCATAGGCACAGCAGTGGCTGTATGTCAAGTGCCGCCTTTTATGGTATACTAGGTGTCGCCGCATGTGCGTCCGCTTTACATATGCACGATGCACATTGCTGGTATGCGCAAGGCCGTGACCGGCTGTCAGCCCAGGATCAGTTTTTAGCATCAGCCCCTTGGTAAGAAACTATGTTATCCTGTCGTCAGCTTCACTATTAAATAAAGTCAGTCCCTTTTACGGTTCAGTATGTGGGTCATTTTGCCTTTGATAATCTTTCAATAGTCTGATACTTCGTTTAAACCGGTATAAAACCTTCTGAAACTTTACAACAACTTTCACTGGAACACCGTAGTAAACGTAAACTGCCATTGAGGGGGGGCCTGGGGAGGGGACAGCTCGGATGAGAGAGATGACGAGAGAGAGAGACGATGACGACGAGAGAGAGAAGAGAGAGAGAAGATTGAGGAGAGAGATTAAGCATGGACTGGGAGGTAGGTAGAAATGGAGGGAAACAGAATGGGTGGAGCCGTGTGAGTCGGAGATTTTCTGTGTTGTGTTGCATTCAGTGGCTATAGAATAGGAAAAGCGCAAAGGTAAGAGTAACAAAGGATCGGAGCTAAAGGGGTTGTAGGGGTTTTTGTTGGAGGAAGAGGCTTGAGTGTAGAATGAATATTATTGTTAGTTGAAGTGTCGCCTTGGGCGTTGGTTTTCCCGCAGGAACGCCGATACAGGAGAGTGGAGATGGGGAGGAAAAAAAAAGGAATTAGGGCACGCAGTGGGAAAGCTGGAGCGCGGGAAAGAAGGGGCGGGGGGTGAGCAAGGAAGGGGAAAAGCGAATAGGTGAACAGAAAAAAAAAGGAGGTCTAATACTTAGGTGACTCAAGGAAAAAATATATATTAATTTATAAGTACCTTTTATATCATTAACTGCCTTTTTTCCTAACACTCCAAGGCTCACGTGCTTCGGATTGATACTTTTTTACTCCCTTTCTACTTTCTTGTCTCCTTGCCCCATCTTCACCAAACCCCCCACACTCCTTTCCTGGTTTTTCTTGTTTTGTATCGGTATTCCTTTTCCTCCGTGTCTTTCCCTGTCTATCTTTACCTAATTTTCCCGTTTTCCTGTTTCTTCCCCGTGCACTTCCTTATTATCCTATTTCTTATTCCGAGGCCTTTTTTTCATCATCCGTTTTCCCTTCTATATTTATCATCCCCTTTCTTCAATTGGCCTTATTTGTCTTTCTTCCCTCTATCCCTTTCCCTTTCCCCCCCCCCCTTTTTTTTCATTCCCCTTACTCTACTTTTTTCCCCCCCCCTCATTTCCCCCCCCCCCCCTTTCTTCTTCCCCCCCTTCTTCCTTTTTTTTTCCCCCCCCCCCTTTCTCCCCCTCCTTTCTTTTTCTTCTTTTCACTTCTCCCTGTATTTTCTTCCCCGATTTATCCTTCCCCCCCCCCTTTCTCACCTCCTCCTTTCTTCCACCCCTCATTTTTCCCTTCTGACTCCCCCCCCCCTCTCCCCTAATTTTTCTCTCCCTTCCTCCCTCCTTTCCCTCCCATCCTTCCCCCCACCCTTCCCCCCTCCTACCCCTTTTCCTTTCCCATTCCCTTCTCTTTTTTCCCCTTCCCTCCACTTCTTCCCTTTCCCCCTTCCGTTTTTTACGAATTCCTTTGCCCTCATTCTTTAACCCTTCTCCTTATACCTTCTCTTCCTTCCCTTCCTTCTTCCCCTTCTTTTCCTACCCCCCCTCTCCCTTATCCATTCCTTTTCTCTCCCCATTTTCACCTTACTCACCCCTTTTCCCTCCCACCCTCCCTCTTTCCCTCCGCCTCTTCCTCCCCCTTTTTCCACCTTCCCCATACACCTTTTCGTCCCCCTCCGCCTCCCATTATTTTTCCCCTTTTCCCTCCCCATTCCCCTCCTCTCCCTCCCTCCTCCTTTTCCCTTCCCTCTCCCCCCCCCCTCCTTCTTTCTTTTTGCCATTCTCCTCCTTCCCCCCTCCCCCTTTTCTCCCTTCTCCCCTTCCCCCTTTTCTCCCCCCTTTCCTCCTTCCCTTTTTCCCCTTTCTCCTTCTTTCCCCCTTCTCCCCCCATTCCTACCCTTTTCCCTTCTCTTCTCCCTTCCCCCTTCCCTTCCCCTCTTTTTTCTCTTCTCTCCTCTCCGTTTCCTCTCTCCCCCTCCCCCCCCCCCCTCTTCCTTCCTCTACCTCTTTCCCCCTCCTTTTTCCCCCCCCCTCCTCTCCTTTCCTTTCCCCCCCTTCTCCCCCCCTCCCCCCTCTCCTCCTTTCCCCCTTCCTTCCCCTTCCCCTCCCTCTTCTTTCCTTTTTTACACCCCCCTTTTCTCTTTTCCTCCCCCTTTTCCCTTCTTCGCCCATTCCTTTTTCCTTCCCCTTTCCCTTCTTCCTTTCCTTCCTTTTTTTCCTCTCCCTTTTTCTTCCCTCCCCCCCTCCTCTTCTTTCCCCCCCCTTTCCTTCTTTCCTCCCCTTTTTCCTCCCCTTTCTTTTCTCTCCTTCTCCCCCCCCCTCCCCTCTTTTTTTTTTTCCTTTTCCCCCCTTCCCTCTCCCCCCCTTTCTTCCTCCCCCGTCCCCCTCTTTCTCCCCCCCCTTTTTTCTCCTTCCCCCCCCTTCCCCCTCTTTCTCTTCCCCCCCCCTTCCTTTCCCTTTCTCCCCTTCCCCCTTTTTCCTTTTCCCCTTCCCCTTCCCCCTTTTCCCTCCTTTCTTCCCCCCCCTCCCCCCTTTTTCCCCCCTTTTTCTTCCCCTCCCTTTTCCCCTCCTTTTTTCCCCCCCTTTCCCTTTTTTCCTTTCCTTTCCCCCCCTTTCTCCCCTCTCCTTTCCTCCCCCCTTCCTCCTTCTTTCTTTTTTCCCCCTCTTCCCTCCTTTCTTTTTCCCCTCCCTCTTTTTCCCTTCCCTTCTTTTTTCCTCCCCTTTCCCTTCTTCCCTCTTCCCCTTCTTCTTCCCTTTCCTCCTTTCTTCCTTCCCCTCCCTCCTCTTCTTCCCCCTTTCTTTCCTCCCCCCCTTCTCCCCTCTTCCTCTTTTTCTCCCCTTCCTGTCTTCCTGCCCCTCCGATTTTCCCCCTCCCCCTTCTGTCCCCTTCCCGTTCCCCCTCTTTTCCTGGTTGGCCGTTCATCCTCTTCCCCCCTTTTCTTCCTTACGCTCCGCTTTTTCCCCCCCTTTTTTTTTTTTTTCTCCTTCTCCCCCCCTTCCCCCCTCTTTTCGGAGGCTTCATGTCCCCTCCCCATTTACCCCTGCTGCACATCCCCTCTATTTCTATCTTTTTGTTTTCCACCCCCACCCCTTTTTCCGCCTGAATTTTTTTTTTTTTTTTTTTTTCCCTCCCTCTTTTTCCTTCTTTGCCGTCCCCTCGTCGATCTTCATCCTTGTCCCTTCCTTATTGTCTTTCTTCCTTCTCCCCTTCGGCGACCTCCCCCTCCCTTTTTCCCCTCCCCCGCTTTCCGATTCGAGTATTTCTTCACCTTTTCACTCCTCCGTTCCGCCCTTTTTCATTTCACATTTCCCTCCGATATTCCCCCCTGTCCCTCCCCCCTCTCCTTTCATTCCCCCTCCATTCCCCTTTTCCTTCTCCTTCTTCCCCCGGCTATACTTCCCCTTTGATCCCGTTTCCCCCCCCGCCATTTCCTCCCCCTTCCTATTTTTCCTTTCTTCGCGCCACCCCCCCCCCCCCTCCCCGATTATCCCTCTTCTCTCCAGTTATTCGTCTTCCCCCGCCCCCCCTCCACCTCTTTCCTTCTCCTAATCACGCCCTCCTTGTCTGACTGATTCCCCCACCTACTCCCCCCCCGCCCCTTTTCCCTTTCCGCGTGCTCTCCCTTTTCCCCTTCCAGCCCCCCCATCATCCCTTTTTTCCCCGTCAGCTTTTTCCGCCCCCCCCGCCTACCGCCCCTCCTGAACTGCCCCTCCCCCCTCCGGCCCCCGACCCCCCAACCGGGGCCCCTTTTCGCCTCCTTCATCTCCCCCCCCCCCCGCCGCCTAATCTTCCCCTGCCCCTTCCGACCTGTGCCTTCTTTCCCCTCCCTCATCCTTTCCCCTACCCGGGCTTTCCTTTCCCTTTTTCCCCTTTCTCCTTTTTCTTTTTTATTTTTCTAACAGATCCTTTCCTTTTTTCCCTCCTGAGAGGTAGACCTACGCCTTTCCCCCCCCTTTCCCTCCCCACCCCCACCTCTCTGTCATGTTTCCCCCCCTCCCGTCCTTCCCTCTTCTCCCTCCCCCGTGTCCCTGGTGTTCATGCCATCTGTTTTTACTTTCCCTCCCCCTTCCCCTTCCTCCCCCTCATTCCCCCCCCACGTTTCAGGGTCAGCCCTTCCACCCCCTTCCTTTCCCCTCGCACAACCCCCTTCCTTCTGTTCCCTTCCTCTCCCCCTTTCCCTTCTCCCCCCACTCCCCGCTCCTTCATCTGGCCCCCCTCCTCCTTTCACTCTGCTCCTCGCCCCCAAACCCACGTACAAAGACCCATTCGCCCCCCATCTTCCACTTCCCCCCGCCCACCCCCATTCCTCCCGTCCCCCTTTTCGTCCCTACCCCCCTTCTCTCTCTTCTCTCCCCCAACCTTTTCCGTGCCACTCCCCTAGATTCTTCTTCGATCCTCCCCCTGCCCGCCTCTTCCCCCCTTTTTCCCCGCGTTCCCCGTTCTCCCTTTTTCCTTTTATTCCCCCCCAGAACCCCCTCTTTACCGTCGTTTCCCCCCTTCCCGACCTGCTCGTTCCTCCTTTTTCTTCCCCCCTTTTTCTCCCCTTTCTTCTCCCTCCTTCCGTCTTCGCTTCTTTTCTTCCCCCACTCCCGTTCTGTCCCCTCCTCTGTTCCTTCTCTTCCATCCTCTCCGCTCCCCCGGTTCTTTTTTTCCCTCTCCCCCCCCCCCTCCTCCCCCTCCCCCGTTTCTCCCCCCTTTCCCATTCTCTTCCCTCTCTCCCCGCCATCTGCGCACACCTCCCTGATTCCTTCTGAAAGGTGGTATGTATTTTCCCACCCCGAGCTTATCCCCCCTAGTATAGATTGAGCCTATATTCATTCTGATTCCTACGGCAGTAACCACCTGTCCACTGGCATATAGATTGGTTCGTTCAGACGAACGAGCAAGGCCTAGTCGATCCTCGTTAGACATGGTGCGCCCGGACTTTCTCTGTGGACGTGGCCCAGCCGTGTTGCATCTCGCCACTGAACCACACAGATTGGACCATTGAATCCGCAACTGAAACACCAGTGAGTCATGCCCTAATACCTTAGGCCACATTCAAGAATCTCGGGTCAACCAACACAGACCACAAACCCGCCTCTCTTAAGCCTAGTTCTAACAACCACCACACGCCGCGCCCCTCCACCAACCTTCACCCACCACACACACCACCACACCTCCCTCTCGAATCACCACTCCACTCACTCACTGACACAACACACACACACACACACACCACACCACCATTTCACACACACACACACACACACACCACCAGCTCTCGTTAACAGACCATAAACCATAGACACAACGAGAGTGTGTAACACATGTGACTAAAGCCTTAGCTCTGGAATAAGACTTAGAAGAAGGGCACGAAGGGGGGGCACTGTCATTTGAAAGGTAATTCTGCTAATGAATACAAGAGGGATCACTAATGCTCGTAAGATCAGAGAAGAATAAATCTTATGACAGAAAAGGACTGTAACCCTATGGATGGAAAAAAATGCCAACACACTATGCAAAAGTGACAGGAAAAGCAATGTAAAAGAGGCCATAAACCCTTAAAAAGGAGACTAGACCATAGGACAAAATAGGACCCTAATCCTGATGAAAGTAGAGGATCATGTGAAAAGTGACTCAACTGATACTAAAATTACTAAACCCTGTAGAAACAAGACATTACACCATACGAAAAAGCTGACGATGGTCAGAAAAGAGGGCACTAGTTGCTATGAAAGGAGGACGCTAAAGAACGAGGGAAAGAGGACATTAAAACTTTGAAGAGGAAAATAAACCTTCGGAAGGATGACACAAAACCACATAAGAAGACAACACTGTGAAAGATAACTAAACAACAGGATGCTAAACCCCATGAGATAGTACACTAACTGACAGATGAATCTGGGTTCTTTTCTAATGAACGAAGGCAAGCACAATCTCTGACAGGATCCACATTTTTACTGTAATTACCATATCGTGTGTTCTGTTGATCAAAGGACACTCGGGTCAGGAGGTACCAGGTGATCACTAGGGAATATTTCAGGAAGAGGTTTAAAGACTTCCTCCAGACCTTTGCAGCTCAGCCACAAAAGATCTGAAAACATGCGTCCATGTTCCAGATCCCTGACTTACGAGACCTGCTACATAGCTGGAGTCAATCATTCAAACCTTTCCCGAAATGTATTCCCTCTGGTACCCCCTGTTTTTGTATCCTTGTTCCACAGCACACAGTCGCAGGTAACGAGAGCAGCTACAGAAGTCTTATGAACAGAAGACTGAGCCGTGCAAAGAGAGAAATTAACTCTGTGAAAAAGGTGGACATGAATGTATGAAAATGACAGTCCTTTTGAACGATGGCGATACTAACCCCATGGAAGGAGGAGATCAGGCTCTGTGTAATGAGGGCACTAAAAGGCTATGGAGGACCACAGTGATCCTTATAGGACCAGGGCACCAAATCCGTTGAGAAAAAGAGGACAGTAACTTTGTAGAAGGAAATACTAAAACTATGAAAGCACATAAAACCTTGTGGAAGAACAGGGCGATATGAAAGGAAGACATAAAATTCTTCGGTCGCAAGACACTTAATCCAGTGAAGGGATGGCGCTAACGCCTATTTAGGAAAAGACGTTAAGCCCTATTGAAAGGACAAACAATGCAAGGAGACAAAAAGCTTTGAAATAACTGGACGTGGAAACTCTTTGGAAAGAGGACACTAAACCCTATGAAACGAGGACAGTAAAACATATGAAAGTAAACTCTGTGAAAGGAGAACACTACATATACAATGACCTGCAGATTTCGGATGTTGACTATTACTGAGTCAGACTTTCAATGGGTTATAGAATACTTGGATCAGAAGGTACCAATGCGCACAAGGAAAGAAGAACTCGGGAAGAGGATCAAAGACTTCCTCAGCAGCTTGGCCTCCGAGGGATCTGATACCTACGGTTTTTTTTGGTTTTAAATTCTTGTTTCCAGAGGATACTGATGTACAAAAAGAGCCACATTGATCAAACAGAAGGCCTCTATAGTCGGGGAAAGAAGAGAACATTAAATCCTTGGAAAAGAGAAGAAGAAAAGCACTATGAATGAAAACACAAACTTGAGAAGGATGACACTAGAACTACTGGTGAAGGGGACAATGACCTTGGAAGAGATGACACACAGCCATGTGCATGAAGATAACAGTAAATCCTGATGGAATAAGTATCTAACAATATGTTGACTAAAAAAAAAGAAGACAACCTTTGGAAAAAAAAGACACAAACCCAAACAGAAGAACATGTAACTAAGACAGTAACCCAGTGGACAAAATACTAAGCTGTGAAACATAAAGACAATACTGGAAGAAGGACAGGAGGATGGAGAACATGAAAGAAAACACACACGGAATTTGAAGAACGACAATGTCAGTACTCCCCTGTTTCTAAGAACTTGTCCCAGGTTCTCGTGACCTCTCTCCGTTTTCCGTGGCTGCAGAAGTACATTTCCGTTGTCTGTGGCCGCTGGAGCAGATCCTCATCTCTGTAGATGAGAAATCAAGCCCACCTTTAATCATTATACTCTATGTGGGAAAAAAAAAACAATGAAAACTGAACACACACACCCAATTTAACAAAGGCAGGTTAACATTTTCGATGCGTTTTCTTGCTACCTGATAAGAATTTGATTTACATCACGTGATACGGGAGCTGCATGAAAGCTTTCTGCTATCCCCATAGGCACAGCAGTGGCTTTGTAATGCATTCCTCACACACTGGCTTCTGTGAGGATAGAGACGGAGTGTTTGAGTGTGAGCACGTACTTTGTGTGTGTGTGTGTGTGTGTGTGTGTGTGTGTGTGTGTGTGTGTGTGTGTGACACAGAGAGAGAGAGAGAGAGAGAGAGAGAGAGAGAGAGATGTTGTATATGCGTGTATATATGTGCCCACGCACACGAGCGTGCTATCTTCTGTGTGCACGAGTGCGTGCGAGCGCGCGTTTTGAGTGCATGTGAGCATATGTCTGTATGCAATTGCATTTATGTTGGTGTGGGGGCACGTTTCTCCACCTACATATGCTGATGCACACTGATCGTCCGGCGAGGGGCGTGGTTGTAGACAGAACAGTAGTATCAGAATTCGTAATAAGTTTGTCCCTATGAAAATAAAATAACGCCAGTCCGTTTGTAAAAATGTTGGGTCAACGCTTAATTCAAAACTGATATATATTCTAACACATTTAGACCTGAATTTAACAACTTCCTGAACTACTGCAAAAAAAGTCAACTCCTGGAGAGAAAGAGAGAGAGAGAGAGAGAGAGAGAGAGAGAGAGAGAGAGAGAGAGAGAGAGAGAGAGAGAGAGGCCTTCTAAGGTGAGAGAATGGTTGGGGTGAGGTAGGGGTACAGCAAGAGAAAAAGGAGGGTGGAAAGGAAGGAAGGCAGCAAATGGAGGCATAGAGAGAATGGGTGGGTAGAAGCACACACACACACAGGAGAGAGAGAGAGAGAGAGAGAGAGGAGAGAGAGAGAGACCGAGAGAGGAGGGAGAGAGACCGAGAGAGAGAGACTGGGATGGAGGTAGAAATGGAGGGAGAAACAGAATGGGCAGACACAGTGAAGTGGACAGGGATGGGGAAGAAGAAAGGGAGAGGATAAACGGAGGACGAGAGAGAATGGAGGGAGACAGTGGAGAAGACAGGGACAGAAAGGGAGGTATGAGATTCATGGTGGGAGAGAGGGATGAAGGAAGATGCAAATGATAGATGATAGGAGAAAGAGAGGGAGGCTTGGCAAGTGACAGAGAGAGAGAGAGAGAGAGAGAGAGAGAGAGAGAGAGAGAGAGAGAGAGAGATGTGTGTGTGTGTGTGTGTGATGTGCGTGCGTTGTGTCTGTGTGTTCATGGGGACTTATGGCATGACTGAAGTGGCACTCTCCACAAGATGTTGCTCATGCCTACTTGTTCTGTGACCAATCTGGAAGAGGGGGTAGGGAAGTGGTCAAGGGGAAAACACGACAAAGAGGGAAACATGTGGAAACTGGGGATTCATGACCCCGTGCAGAGAAAAAGACAAAAAGTAAACACGCTGATAAAAGACAAATTGCTCATTTCAAATTCTAGCGATTTATGCACAAAATTTTCCGAGTGCTTCCTTTTTTCAGCATTGCCATTTCAGCGTGGTAAAATGCCCTGCTCCGTTTGATTTGACCCCACCAAGAATGTGAATATTCCAGAGAGTAAAAATATTTTAAATCAGATTAAGGTATGAAGTGGTACTGTACCTAGCCGTCTCTGGTCTGTTGTACTGAAATTTCCGATGGTGGTTGGTGTAGAAGGCCTCCGCTTTTCTTCTCCATCCACTGGCAATGGTTTTCTGAAAGGTTGTAGTAGCCCCGAGCTCATCTCGTCTACGTATTGAATATATTATTCTGTCCATGGAGTCATGTCCTTGGTGATGAGATTGGTTGTTCAGAGCAGAGCAATGTCATGGTCTCCTGTCAGACTGGTGGGGATCTCTGGAGACTGGTCAGCCCTGTGATCTGCCGAACACAGACTTTGACTGAATTCCGAAGAAAAAGTGGTAGCTAAAAATTGGAAGTCAAGAAATCGTGTCAAGCAGACACAAATGTCTTCAAGTTAGTTCTAAAACACACACCACACACACACACACACACACACACACACACACACGCACGCACGGGCACACAAACACACACTCTCTCTCTCTCTCTCTCTCTCACACACACACACACACACACACACACACAGAGCTCTGAATACAGACACTATACCATAGCAAACGACGAGTGTTATAAACCATGTGACTAAAGCCTTAGCTCTAGAAAAGACATATTAAGCGCATGAAGGGGGCACTGTCATTTTGAAAGGTAATTCTGCTAATGAATACAAGAGGGATCACTAATGCTCGTAAGATCAGAGAAGAATAAATCTTATGACAGAAAAGGACTGTAAACCCTATGGAAGAAAAATGCCAACACCTATGCAAAAGTGACAGTAAGCAATGTAAAAAGAGGCCATAAACCTCTTAAAAAAGGAGACTAGACCACAGTCAAAGTAGGAACCTAATCCTGATGAAAGTAGAGGACTCATGTGAAAAGTGACTCAACTGATACTAAAATTACTAAACCCTGTAGAAACAAGACATTACTCCATACAAAAAGCTGACGATGGTCAGAAAAGAGGGCACTAGTTGCTATGAAAGGAGGACGCTAAAGAACGAGGAAAGAGGACATTAAAGCTTTGAAAGAGGAAAATAAACCTTCGGAAGGATGACACAAACCACATAAGAAGACAACACTGTGAAAGACCACTAAACGAGAGAGGATGCTAAACCCCATGAGAGAGTACACTAATTGACAGATGAATCTGGGTTCTTTTCTAATGAACGAAGACAAGCACAATCTCTGACATGATCCACATTTTTATGCAATTACCATATCGTGTGTTCTGTTGATCAAAGGACACTCGGGTCAGGAGGTACCAGGTGATCACTAGGGAATATTTCAGGAAGAGGTTTCAAGACTTCCTCCAGACCTTTGCAGCACAGCCCCAAAAGATCTGAAAACATGCGTCCATGTTCCAGATCCATGACTTACGAGACCTGCTACATAGCTGGAGTCAACCTTTCAAACTTTTCCCGAAAGGTATTCCCTCTGGTACCCCCGTTTTTGTATCCTTGTTTCCACAGCACACAGTCGCACGAAACTAGAGCAGCTACAGAAAAGAAAAACACTCTTAGTCTTATGAACAGAAGACCGAGCCCTGCAAAGCGAGAAATTAACCCTGTGGAAAAAGGGGTGGACATGAATGTATGAAATGACATTCTTCTTTTGAACCATGGCGATACTAACCCCATGGAAGGAGGAGATCAGGCTCTGTGTAATGAGGGCACTAAAGGCTATGGAGGAGGACAGTGATCCCTTGTAGAACCAGGGCACCAAGTCCTTTGAGAAAAGAGGGACACTAAATTTGTAGAAGGAAATATTAAAACTATGAAAGCAACTAAAACCCTGTGGAAGAACAGGGCGGTACGAAAGGAAGATATAAAACTATTCGTTTGTAAGGTACTTAATCCAGTGTAAGGAGGGCTCTAAATCCATTTAGGAAGAAGACATTACACCCTATGAAAGGACAATAATGCTAGAAGGAAACAAAAAACTTTGAAAGAACTGGAGCAGAACTCTCTGAAAAGAGGACACGAACCCGAATGAGAAGAGACAGTAAACCGTAAGAAAGAAAACTCAGTGAAAGGAGCACACTATATATAAATGACAAGAAGGATATCAAATTCTAAGAAAAGAGAACGCTCAACCCTGTAGACTAAGGGCATTAAATTCTACAGAAGAACTCTGATGTTGACTATTACCATGTCAGATTTTCAATGGGTTACAGGATACTCAGATCAGAAGGTACCAACGTGTGACAAGGAAAACAATTCAGGAAGAAGATCAAAGACTTCTTGAGCAACTTGACCTCTGGGGGATCTGGGGGATCTGGGGAATCTGATACCCACGTTTGCTTTTATTCTTGTGCCAGCGGATACTGATATACAAAAATGACTCTGTGGCTTGGTAAAGAAAAGAACATTACATCCTTAGAAAGAGGAAGAAAAACTTTACAAATGAAGATACATAAACTTAAGAATGATGACATTAAAACTGCTAATGAAAGGGACAATGAGTTTGGAACAGATGACAAAATCTTGTATATGAAGATAACAGTAAATCTGCATGGAAAATGATAGTGATATGCTGATTGGAAAATGAATAAAACCTTTGAAAAAAGACACCAAACTCTATAGAAGAACAAGAAACTAACCCAGTGACAAAATACTAGGCTATGACACATGAAACAATACTGGAAGGAGGACAGAGAACATGAAAAAATCACGTGGAATCTGAAGAACTCCACTGTCACTACTCCCCTAATTCTAAGAACGTGTCCCAGGTTCTCGTGACCTTTCTCCGTTTTCCATGGCTCCAGAGGTAGATTTTCCGTTGTCTCTGGCCGTTGGTGCAGACCGTTATCTCTGTTGATGAGAAATCAAGCCCACCTTTAATTATTGTAATCTACGCGGGAAAAAAAACAAAGAATTAAAACTGACACACCCAATTTAGCAAAGGCAGTTTAACGTTTTTTGAGGCGTTCTCTTCCCATCTGATAATAATTTGATTTACATCACGTGATACGGGAGCTGCAATGAAAGCTTTCTGCTATCCCCATATGCACAGCAGTGGCTTTGTAATGCATTCCTCACACACTGCCTTCTATGTTTGGATACAGACGGAATGTTTGAGTGTGAATACGTGCCGAGAGAGAGAGAGAGAGAGAGAGAGAGAGAGAGAGAGAGAGAGAGAGAGAGAGAGAAGAGGAGAGAGAGAGAGAGAGAGAGAGAGAGAGAGAGATGTAAATGCGTGTATGCGTGTATGCGTGGCCCCACGTACACGAACACATACTCGTCTGTGCGTGTGCGAGTTCTAGCGCGCATTTTGAGTGCATGCGTGTATGTGTCTGTATGCTATTGCGTTAATGTTAGTGCGGGCGCATGTGTGTCCGCTCATGTATGCACATGCACATTTATGGCACTAGCGAGGGGTGTGGCTAGTCAAAGGATAGAAGTAGTATTAGAATTCGTAATAACTTTGTCGTTATCAAACAAATAAAACGCGAGTCCCTTTGTACAAATGTTAGGTCCAAATGTTGGGTCAGCGCTTAATTTAAACTGATATTCTAACACCTTAGACCTGAATTTAACAACTTTCTGAACTACTGCAGAAAAGTCAACTCGTGGAAGAGAAGGAGAGAGAGAGAGAGAGAGAGAGAGAGAGAGAGAGAGAGAGAGAGAGAGAGAGGAGGGGGGGAGGGAGATGGTAACAATGGTAATGCTGCCTATAGCCCAGCTGACCGCAAAAGAGCTGTATCAGGACTGTCACCATATTGAGTCAACTCAAGTCATTAAAAAAACAAACTCATTCTCACAACCCTTTAAAATACACGTCCTTAAAAACACCAGAAATTTTGTTAAAAATCTTTGTAAAATCTTAGATCAGATGAAAAATGTTAATCTCCCTCAGAATTTCAAAGATCACGTCAGGTGGGACATCTCTAAAACAGGTTTTCATAAAGTCTGCTGTAAAATCTTTATGTCTCACACCATGCAAGTCACGACACTCCAAAAGAATGTTTCACTGTGAGTGGTGTATGAAATGGAATGCACTACAGAGCTTCTTCGCCTTTAAAAAGATAAGAATTGGTGTAAAAAGGAGAGGCCTGTAATGCAAACGGCACAAGACTTTCTTCTTCTTTACGACCGCCTCGGGAACATGGTAAAAAACTCTTTCAGGTTTGGACGGGTTTTAAGCAGTTTTGTTAGCCGTCTGCAAGTTCCCTTCCTCTTGCCAGAGGTCTTTGACGTAAACCTGGGCTTTGGGTTTTAGATCAGAGTGAGGGACAGACAATCTGCTCAAATCTCTCGTTGTGGCACTCTTGGCAAGTTGATCAACCAACTCATTGCCTCGAATGCCCACATGGCTGGGAACCAAGCAAAAAAATGTGTTGTATCCATCTGATTTCAGAGAGGGTACAGTTTCAAGTAACTTCAGCAGTTTAGGTAGGTGCTTGAGGTTACGGCTGGAGTGCATCTCGTGCGACTCATCTCTCCCTAAATCTCCTGTAGTAAGATCACGTGACTCTCTCCTGTGTACAACTAACTAGCCACGAGCAGAGTTCTTCTGCAACTTTGGCCAATCCGGCGGGATACGGAACGTCCTCTCCACTTGGTGGGGCTCGTACAGTTGATGTGATGCCCTTGCAAGAGGATGGCATGTGGAAGAGCATCCTAGCTTAGTTCAAGGCAGTGACGCCGCAAAATCTCAGAGCCACACTGTTCACACACCCCAGTTGTCATCTGTGTCGCTGTTATCAAGCAGTTGCGCTTGGTGCTGACTTTACCAGTATGCTTTTTCATGAACTGTGTCATGAATTCCTGTTTCTACATTTGAGTGTGGACCTGAATGTACAGACACGAAAAAACACAACAGATAATGTCTGGTATCTGACTCTCCTTTTCACAGCTAGCGGACTTTCGGTGGAGGATATTTATCTGGGACCACCGACGGAATGTCGAGATGCTGACGGAGAGCAAAATGGACGTCCATGACGAAACCTCCCCTCTCCGCGGCTCTAGGCACGGTATCTGGTATAAACAGTAATCTGGAACGCTACCGAAACACACTGTCCATACCACATCACAAACGGTGTTTACCAAGGTTACCAGACCCCTGTCCCTCTGTCCTTGGCGACTGGACGCTGTTCTGATTTCTTACCGGGACAGTACATCCATGGAGAATCCCGTTTCAACTCTCCTTGAGGAGGTTGTGCTTAGCGTCTTCAAACGTTTTTCTTCCCCCCTTCCCCCGTCCTCGTCCCTTCCCCTTTCTTTGAAGGTTTCCCCCTTCTGCACCTTTTTCCACCTGACCCCCCTCGTTTCTCCTTTTCGTCACCTCCCCCCCCTCCTCGAACAGATGTTGCTTGATCATTGAAATGCCGACGCCTTGTTTTCGACACATATTGTCGTAAGTACACACGGCAAATCGCTTGAGATTAAAAGTGTCTCCAATTATTTTCCATCTATAAGTTCGTTGTTTGTGTATTTCAGAGTTTAAAATTTCCACGGACACATGCAAACGTTGAATGGCCAGGTTATTTATCTGGTTTTCGAATTGTTTCTTTGCTTTGAAAGAGGACAATTTTTTTCAGTTCTTGCTTATTTAGAAGTCCTGATACAGTTTCGTTCGATCCGTTGGTATTATTGGTGATTCAATACCATGATTATCATTTGTAGTTCCTGTTTAATAAGTTATGTGCAGCAATTTTATGTTTGGTGTTTGAAAAAGTACCCTCATATTTAACCCCTATGTATAAATTTTTCTCTGTAGTCAATGCTGGTGTCCAGATAACGACGCCAGAAAGAGTGAAGGTCTTCTGGCTTTGAAGTTTTGTTTCCTGAAGAGCTACTTAAGGTTAAGTGTACAACACAAAAGCTGTTATCTCCTCAAAGCTAGAGTTTAAACCACGGATGCAATGGATTAATGTACTGTCCATGGTGCAGAGGACAATCAGGAGAGAAACCAGTTTCTCTCCGAGTCATCGCTGCGTCTAATGGTACAAATTTGTTTTGAAGATGGACAGGCTTGTTTGGTACTCCAGATACTCTTGACAGACTTGCCCGCAGGCGGAGACGGTTTAGGTTTTGGAGACGGTGGACTTCGCCTTTTTCTCGTCATCATCTCGACACTTCGTTGGGTTCCCTTGCCCGCACGGCTCTCGAAAGTTCGAGGCGGGAGAGAGCTGTTTTTTTTTTTTTTTTTTTAGTCTGCCCAGCTGCATATGGTTTAGACTGCTGGGCAGTCTGAAAAGTGGCGGATTTAGCGCCCCCCGCTAGGGACATCCACTTTGGGATGGGAGGTGGTGGATTAACCTATCATCTAAGAATTGATGCCCCCGCCAGCAGAGCCCAAGGGATCACTGGACCGTGCGAGCCCTCCGACCACGGCAAGGTTGCAAAGCCCCGGATGGCACAGAGAGAGAGAGAGAGAGAGAGAGAGAGAGAGAGAGAGAGAGAGAGGAGAGAGAGAGAGAGAGAATGGGCGGGGAAAGTGAATTGAGAGGGGGATGGGGAGAAGATAGGGAAGGAATGCATGGAGGACGAGAGGGGTGTGTGTGTGTGTGTGGGGGGGGGGGGGGGGGGTGGGGGGGGGGGGGGGGGGGGGGGGGGGGAGTTGAGGGGAGGGGAGAAGAGAGAAGCAGAAATAAAGGTGGATGATGCATGGAGGGAGAGACTGAGGAAGGAAGAGAGAACAGAAGAAGAGATAATGAGGGATAAAGCCAGGAAAGTGTGTGTGTGTGTGTGTGTGTGTGTGTGTGTGTGTGTGTGAGAGAGAGAGAGAGAGAGAGAGAGAGAGAGAGAGAGAGAGAGAGAGAGGGGAACAAAATAAGAAAAAATAACTATCTCTATGCCCTGACGTTCCATTTTCTCTTCATTCCATGCGGCTGTAAAAAAGGTGGTCAGGAAGAGGTGGTGGGCGGAAAAAACGGACTCTCGTCTTTACACTGAAATCACTTCAAAAGGTGTCAGTTGATTTCGTTTTAAATGACCTGGGGGTATCCGAGGTTCGAATGAGATGATGTGGGAGAGCCGAGGACAGGCAGGGGGTTATACCTCCTGTCCACTTCGTCTTAACCATGTTGCAGGGGGGAAAATCCTGAACATACACTCACAAGTCAAAGGACAAGAAGTGTCCTTTGTTTTAGGGTTTCTTTCTCTCTCTCTTTCCTTCATTCTTTCTCTGTGTGTGTGTGTGTGTGTGTGTGTGTGTGTGTGTGTGTGTGTGTGTGTGTGCGCGCGCGCTAGTACAAACAATAAATTTTCCGCAGAAATTTTGAGACAATTCATAATACAAGAATGTGTGACAAGTTCCTGATTTCAATATACTAGCATTCATGAAATTTACATTAATTGTGAAAGTTAAACTGGGTAGGCAAAAGGTGGGTGAATTCATTGGAGACCAGGACATACAACTCTTGGGATGTAAAATGCACTCTCGGTGATGAATTCCATTCTGGTTTTGCATGCCCAAACTTGAAGCGCGTTTACCCTAAGATTTTTCTTTTCTCGCAAACTCGCGTGGTTTTTATTCTATAATCTTTTAAGCGTAAACACGTCTACTCAATTAAATTTGGCCAATATATGAACTCTGATTAAAAAAGAAAAGTATTACTGTCCGTCTGCGGCTCGGTTTTGTCTCATTCCATGCAGCCTTTCTCTAATTTGCGTACATAGATTTATCCTCCATTATCCGTGTTAAGTGTTAAGGGTTTTACTAGTTTAAGCTTTGAACTGTGTGTGTGTGTGTGTGTGTGTGTGTGCGCGCGCGCGCGCGCGCGCGCGCGTGTATGTGCGCGCACGCACATGTGTGTGTGTGCACGTGTGTCTGTGTGAGTGCGTGCGCGTGTGCATGTGTATGCGTGAGCACGTGCGAGTGTGCATGCGGGCATGTGTTTGAAAGCATGTATGCGTGTGTGCGCGCGCTCTCGCGAGAGCACGTGTGTGTGTCCGTCGGTGTGTGTGGTGTCGGAATTGGTACTTTTTTTTTTTTATTTGTATGCATGTCTGTATGAGCGCGTGTCTGTATGTTCGTGCCATTGTGCGAATGTGCGCGCGTGTATGTACGTGTTTGTGTACGTGGACGTGCGTGCGTGCGTGAGTGCGTGCGCTAGCGTGCGTGGTACGCGTGTTTGCATGCATGCATGCGTACGTGCGTGTGTACGTTTGTGTGTGTGTGTGTGTAAGTGTGCGCGCGCACGCGTGCGTGCGTGCACCCACTCGCGCGTGTATGTGCGTCAGTGTGTGTGTGTGTGTGTGTGTGTGTGTGTGTGTGTGTGTGTGTGTGTGTGTGTGTGTGTGTGTGTGTGCGCGCGCGCGCGCGCCGCGCCTGTGTGGCTGGTTCATTTTTCTGTTGTCTGTTCCTCCACTCCGGCGATTTTAGAACTGAATGAATTTGGACAATAAGTCAATGACGGTTACTAGAATAAACTAAAACAGACACGTGTCTGCCGCTGTAGTTAGCTACAATTTATTTTACATAATAATCATTTGCGAATCCAACGTCATTTCTGCGCATTCATTTAACAGAGAATACTACATTACCCGTACCCCATTTTAATTATCAACAAAACTTGGACTTGGTAACGCATTAATTCGACCTGTTCTTTCCTTTTACAGTTGAAAGAAAACTACAGTTCGTGAACGTGTCTTACCTCTACCTAGGTGTACAAGTCTGAACGCTGTCAGCTTGTTCCTTGTGTGGCAGTGTCATCTTGCTCTTGGCGTGGCGGTCTCTTCTCCTCTCATCTTGTTCCTCGAGGTGATCTTGGCTGCCGCACATCGCTTCATAGTGCTCTAGGTTTGGGTTGTCGCCCTTCTTCCCTGCAAAGTTGTCTTCTCTGTCCCACCGGGTTGTCTCCAGCCCCGTGGATCCCCGACACCTATTACACGCAGACAAAATCAATGTTCAAATGAAGTTATGACAAATAAAAGTCAGTCAGAAGTACACACAGAGAAAAAAAATCTGTGCGCTGTGCGTCTCTTTTAAGGTAATGTAAACAGACACTTAAATTCTAGAATTTTTTTCCCCAACTGAATTACTGGTATTTTTCTTCAGTTGCTCGGTCCATCACCCTGCTGACGGTTCTGCCACTGTGGAGAAAAACTGCAGGGGCTGCCTGGGTCAATCAGGCCATAAAACCTGCCTTCAAAACCAGCTTCAACCGGGCGTGGGGGAAACGAGGGATGGGAAAAACAGGGAGTAGGGTAGGGGGGAAGAGTGGGAGTGATCTGCGGTGAGGATCAGTGGTGGAAAGGGGGACTAACCAAGAGTTCTAATCTGGGATTGGAAGCCTTCCACCGAGGAGGATGCCGCTCAGTGGAGTTGTCTAGTTTGACAGAATGCTTTTTCGAATGTCACCGATATTTCCCTAGGATAATATCGCTGGGTGGAACGTTTTAGCTTTGAATGGATGCTTTTGCGAGAGAAGCTTACATTTTACCCTCCACAACTTATCCGTCTGTACATCTCAGTCCTGGTTCACGCAAGGATAGAAAGACTTCACCCAAAGTTAACATCTCAGATGTTAGTGCCTCTTCGGCCTGTTAAAAATCCGAATAGAATTACTTCTTAATGGAATGTCTTGTGTGTGTGCCTGCATCCTATCTGAACACAGCGCATGCTTCCAAGTGCGGTGCAGAATTACTCCCCGCTGGCTGGTTTGGTTGAGGACAGTACTCCTCTGGATCCCACCCCACACTTCAATCGTATCTTTTTTCTTTTCTGCCTTTTGGGTGACTCTGGGGAAAGGCCCAGTGACAGGGAGGAAAGACTGCTGGCCGCAGGGAAAGTCCTGTTAACAACAGGCTTTCTGGAGTTGTGCTAAATGACATGACTGCATGCCCGGTAGCAACACAAAATCAATCTGTATTGATTCTGTCCGGTACTACAGTGATATATATATATATATATATATATATATATATATATGCTAGTCTTGTGTTAGCTCAGACTGGTCCAATGGTAGCGTAGACTGGTCTTTATTGGCAACGATCCTGCAGCAGGTTTAGTCGTTCCTATATCTAGTGCTCTAAATGAGGCTGTTCCCCTAAAACGTCATCTGGTGTAATTTCTTCGTGAACATTCTTTATCCTGCAAGCATTTACTGGGCAGCATATGGTCGGTCCGCTTTAATCACTATTGTCAGTACAGATCTTAATGTTTTCCTGAATGTACCTGATCAGAAAGAAAGGCACCACAAAACACAACCATGGTAACCTGGGAACTGCCAGCGCTGGCACTACGACAGGGTGAGACGCAATGTGGTTATGTGTGAGGTGCTGGAATTAGCAGTCTGGGATTGATGGGTGGAAGGGAAAGGATATAAAAAAGACATGAAAAGACGTGGTGAACAGTAAAATATTGAAACGAAGCGAACGATACATCAAGGTGATGCTGATGCATCATACACAAACGGCGATAAATGACGCACAAAAACAGCAGGCCTAACTATCGTAAAGGCATGAAAGGGGTGGTACACAACAATCAAGCAGGAATGAAAAGTAAGGGGGGGGGGGGGGGGGGGGGGGGGGGGGGGAGGGGGAATTTACAGCAAGACTCGTTGCTCGGCAGACCAATGTTCACTAGAGATAGGACATTGCTAACAATATCAGTTTGGCCAGGTCATCTAGAAAAGATCGATCTATGCACACCATTCTTTTGAAATCCCTAGCTTTGCTCCGATCGCATGGCCAGACACTTGAGACTTTCACCGAAATCATCAGAAGTCTGGTGCTCATTTTTGGACCACACACTGACGCAGTTGGCACTTAACTCATTTGTTTTTTTTTCACACTAATTTTGTTTGAATTTCTTTAAGGTATGAAAACCACGGAGATGGTACTTGAAGCTATGAGAAACTCAACTCATTCAATGATAAATCAGAGTGAAGTCCTCCCACGATGAATGTAATTCAAACCAATTATCCCCATCCCGTTCCCCGCTTCGGGACGTACACTGCCACTGGCAATCTGTAAAATCCTTCCAGGACTCTCTGATGCCAGTGGCCTCTCCAGCAAATCAACCACAGGGCCCTGAATTTTTGTGTGTAATTTTACAGGTGTCAGTATCAAAGCATAAAGAGGGCGTCCCGCACAGCCGAGGCGTTTGATGCGGCACACGCTGTCGTTCCTGCTCCCGTTTCATTGCCTCAGAATAGCGCTATATTGCATATGTGCTTGTTGACGGGTATTTTCCTTGATTTTTTTTTAATAATTCGAGATTACTAGGAAATATACACAAATTCCTATAAGCATCATTGTACTACCTGCTAATACTGAGCAAAAAAAAGACATCAAAATGTCAACACAATACAGAGAGAGAGAGAGAGAGAGAGAGAGAGAGAGAGAGAGAGAGAGAGAGAGAGAGAATGAGAGAGAGCACATGAGGAGAGCTAATGTTTTGAACTTGGCTGTCGGTGGCTCGCAGTTAATGTAAGAGTTCGCAAAGGTTCTATAGAATTTCCCTTCGACATGTGTACGTGTAGAAATATATAATGTAAATCTCCGACTCAGTATAATCACAACCATGTGACATTTTTTTCTCTCTTTCCATTCCTTAACTTCCACATTAGTCACACCTCTCTCTCTCTCCCCCTCTCCCTCTTTATAGATAATTACGAGAGAGAGAGAGAGAGAGAGAGAGAGAGAGAGAGAGAGAGAGAGAGAGAGAGAGAGAGAGAGAGAGAGAGATTCAAGGCTGGACGGGGACGCAGGGCAAGGTGTTGTTCAGAACCAGGTCCCATCAACCCATTCCAATCCTTTGGGGCTGGTAAGAATACATCGCCAAGATGCCCCACCCTCCCACCCCCCACCCCTACACTCTCCACCTCACCGTCCCCCCCACTTGGGAAGACTGGCAAACTCTTCAGAGGAAGTCGAGAAGGAAGTGTACATTAAATGTCTTGAAACAACAAACAAGCGCGCGCGCAAGCAAGCAAGCAAGCATGCACGCACGCAGTGAAGTAGTGAAGAAAGCAGCAGCACAGCCAAAACATCATAACGATGGTTGTGATTGAGTAAACATTAGGATTTTGGACCACTTGTCGCTATTCACTGTTTGTAGTGTCAGAATATTCAGCTGGCTGAAGGCGGACACTTATGAAAGAAGAAGAAACCCCACTGTGCAACTTCCTATCAAGACATCGCTTCCTTTATCCCGTCTGATTTTTACGGCTCATGTTAGTAAACTACCAGCGTGTGTTTACTTGGCATTTAGGGAACATTTAGGGCGTTTTCCAATCAATTTGACAAGGAACAAAATGACTACATAGAGAAATTATATCTGAAGACAAGTGTGTGTGTGTGTGTGTGTGTGTGTGTGTGTGTGTGTGTGTGTGTGTGTGTGTGTGCGTGCGTGCGTGCGTGCGTGCGTGCGTGTGTGCGCGCGCGCGCGCGCGGAGAGGGGAAGGGGAGACTAACTTGTATTTGGCCATCGATCTCCCATGTGACGCTGTTTCCACACGGTCGAACAAAGATATTGCACAGAACAAATAAAATGTAGAAATACACACGCACGCATGTACGCGCGCGTGCGTGAGCGCGCACACACACACGCGCCTCTTGGATTTTCAGTATCTAGTCAGGACAGCAATGCTACTATTTCTGGCTGACAGAATTCCGTAATTTTTACTCAACGGAGCTAAGTTATCAGGCATCTATCACAAAGTCAGAATTCATGCAGCTCTCTTAGGGTCAAGTCTTTCACTGAAATGGTATGACATGGTGATAAAGCGTAAACCTTAACTCATCCCTCGATGGAGCCCTTTGTTAAGGGCTAATAAACATATTTCGTCCACAAGAAAACGTGCAATGACGATGCCGATCTCAAAATGTACACAGCAGTCGTCTTTACACATTTCTGTCCTTTTTATCAGGCAGTCTCAAGTGAACAATTTTCCCCATTATGGAAATTCATACCAGTGATGGGGAAAGGCGGGGCGGGCGGGTTATGAGATCATGCTACCCCGAGTTGAGAGACTAAGCTTATCATATATTGTATCATATCAATAATTTGGCCTGTAGATTTATCGAACTTTTTGCATGGATGTTCAAGGATGATGCGAATTATCTTTTTTCCTTTGATAATGAGTACACAGTTGCTTATCTGATGGTTAGATTGGGGCTGGATATAAAAAAAAAATAATTGAAACAAGTCATGCGGGCGCGCGGGCGGGCGGTGTGTGTGTGTGTGTGTGTGTGTGTGTGTGTGGTGTGTGTGTGTGTGTGTGTGTGTGGTGTGCGTGCTTGTGCATGCGCGCTGTGTGTGTGTGTGTGTGTGTGTGTGTGTTGTTGTGCGTGCGCGCTTGTGTGTGTGTGTGTGTGTGTGTGTGTGTGTGTGTGTGGAGGGGGCAACTGTGGCCTATGAGGAGAAGGGAGAAGGGTGGGTGGGGGGGGGGGGGGGGGGGCTGAAATAGAAAGGACTGCTTTTTAAACTTACCTGGAGGAAAATGAGAACGAGTTAAACGGTATGAGATGGGGCAGGGAAAAAGAGGACTACTTTTCCAATCCTCTTCGCTTTGGCGTGAGAATTCAGATGACAGTGATAAAAAAAAACAACAACTGAGGTTAACTCAATTTTGCAAATGTAAAATCAAATTAAGTTCATCCGTGCTCAATTCCATCACTTACGTTTGAAAATTCCCACCTTATGTGTGGAGGAAAACAGCCAATGATTTGAACGGAATGCGGTAGCGTAAAGGAGGGATACCTTCCCGAACCCCTTTCTTTCGCATGAGAATTCAGCCTATGACCGTAAGAAAAAAAAAGAGTATGAATTGAATTCAACTTTGCAGATGCAAAATTAAAACATATCTACCCATGCTCCCTTCCATCTTTCAGTTGTTAAAATTCCCATCTAACGTGGTAAGATAGCGGACAGCTGGGGGGGGGGGGGGGGGGGGGGGGGCGGAGGCGTGCGTAAATCACGCTAGCCCGATGTGCAAAGGTTAGGCTCGGATGAGCATGTGTGTTGACTATTTGACGCTGTTATCTCACTGTCCACCTTTGTCATTCAACTTACTGGTCGCCCTCTCAAACAGCGAATCTAAGGTTTCCAGCCCCCACCCCCCCCCCCCCCCCCCCCCCCCCTCCCCTCCCCTACTTTACAATCTGTCGCCTTCGAAATAAGTTTCTTTCCATCAAAACTCAGCGTGAATTTTGAGTATGGGGAAGATTTCCTTTTGTACTTCCCACCCCACACAAAACAGTTCTTTTCGGCCAACACGAAAAACAGTTAAGACGCCAGCTGGACATGAGGACACATTCGTTCACATGCAGTTCCGATAAATAGCCTGAAATTATTTCTGGTACAGAAGCTCCGGAGTGGAAGGTGGAGGGAAGGTGTATGAAATGAGATCTTTCGTTATTTGGAGAAACACTGAATCTTATACAAAATAAAAACGCAATTTGGCATAATACAATTATTGGACCTCTTCTTCCTATTTTACGCACAGCTCTCTTTGAAAAGAGAAGTTGCCTGCAAACGGTTTGGTGAACGGTGAGGGGTGAGGGAGTCTCTCAAGTTTTTGGGTTTCCCGGAAAACAGGGGGATGCGATGATCCGTAAACGGGTAAATCATGTACTGTCTACATCGCCAATTAACACAAATGCGTGTACTCACCGGTCCAAGTCCTTGCTTCCGAACATGGCGAGAAGGCACACCCCAGCACGTTTGAACTGAAGGGGGTAACGCGTTCACACAACACTGCACGCCGGGAAACCACGTGATACTAACAACCCCGCGGCAGCATGTATGTCACGTGCATGTCGTGTTAGAGAAACCCTCCTGGCGAGTTCACTGACACACACACACACACACACACTCACTCCCTCTATCTCGCTCGCTCTTTGCCTCCCTCCCTTCCACCCTCCTTCCCTCCCTCTCTAATGTCCAGACTAGACTTTCTTTAAGTAAGCATCTCAGTTTCTCTCTCTCTCTCTCTCTCTCTCTCTCTCTCTCTCTCTCTCTCTCTGTATATATATATTTTAAGGAAGTGTCTACTTCTCGGTCTGTCTGTCTGTCTCCTCTCTCTCTCTGTCTCTCTGTCTCTGTCTCTGTCTCTCTCTCTGTCTCTCTCTCTCTGTCTCTCTTTCTTCCTTCCTCCCCTCCCCTCTCTCTTATGTCACTTAATGATTCTAGTCTTCGGCCGTATACCAAATTTGAAAAAAAGAAAATGAAGGGTGAAGTGTTATAATAGTCTCTTCTCTCTCTGTCTTTCTCTCAGGGTAGGGTTGGGGGGTGGGGGGGGGGGGGGGGGGGGGCACCGGGGATGGATGGAGAGGGTGCAGGCCACCAGGGCTTGATTATCTTTCGCACATAACTATCATGAGTATTTTTTTTTCCACTGTGGCTTTTTTTCCTGCCACCAAATCTTCTTACACTTCTGTGTCTCCGCCCGGGGTCTGCGTCGAGCATAACTCCCAGTATTGTTTTATCTGTGGTGACCAGTAATATGGGCGGTTGATGGGTGATAGATTTTTGCCCTCTATGGTTTGGCCTGTTGTACAGATTGCGTATTACATACATGAGTTAGTCCAAATATGCACACCCTTCCATGTGAGATGAAAACCGTTATGTCTTGTGTCTTCTCTGTTGCGTCAGCCGTTGCAAAATTTTACTAGGATCAAATCACCAAGCGAGGTTGCAGACCATATAGCATTGTCCGGTTTCTGGAGTTTGGCAGCACTATCGGTCGGTGATGATGTGAGAGGCCAGACAGAGGACGGAATATTGCTGCAGACAGTCTGGCCATACCCCAGTCACTCTGAAGCCAAGGAGGTGTGTGTACATCATGCTGATAACTGGTAGCAGTCTCTACAGGGCGCCCCATATGGTATCCTTCGCAGTTAACAATCTCCGAAGATTCGGAAAAAAAAAAAACATTTATTTTGATGCTTGAAAAGAGTAATTTTGTTTTAACCTTCCGAAATGGCATGCTCTTTGTAAACGTTTTTAAGCAGCCTTAGTGAGAGAAGAACAGCTGCAGAAGTTTATGTATGGAGATCATAGCCCCTGAAAAGGGGGTAGACGGCTAATAAACAGTCCAATTCATTAGTGCAGAAGTTAACAAGCTTCACGCATCATTCACTCTCTTGACACGTTACATCACAGTCTGAATTCTTTACATACATACAAGGCGAATGGCATGAAATCCTGCAGCATAGATTCAAACAGTTCTCCTTACAGCTGGTTATCTTTTTTAACAGACGATTTCAGTTTTTAAGCAACTTATTTCCTCACGATGCTTTCTTCACATTTCGTTGTCTGCCTTGAGGTGCCGTTGTATTCTGTTTTGAACCTTTTGTGTTGATAATACCACAAAATGATGGATAATACACTTCCATTTGATGCCGAGGGAGGACCGACGCAATCAGCGGTCTTCCATGGACTTATGGCCTCTGTTCAAACAATATGAATGACATTGTGTTCAGAGTAGACTCCAATTGCCCAAGAATGCTGCCATTGAGCATTTTGTATTCATGTTCTCACTTGTAACGCGTTTTTCATTGCCGTTTTCTTTCTCACACAATCTCTTCCCCGTCTGACTTTCTTCTCCTTTCTTAAAATCTTTGCGAAGTCATTGTGTTTTAATGGGGAAGGAATTGTTTCCCTGCACTCGTTTTTTGCCACTACGTATTTGTTCAACATATTTATTGTTTAGTCTAATCAGCTGGGGATTGTTTATTTCAGCAGATCCAAGTAAAGGCTTCTCTGCACACTTCTTAGCTGCCGTAAGCGCCGATGTCACCGACAATGCTGGGGATGACACCTTTTGACCTCCCTTGTATGTTTTAAGAAATACCCAAGCGTCGGCTCACATATTTCTTCCTATAGTTTTTTTATTCTTTACATAATGACGTCAGTCTTTAAGCGACTTATTTCCTTGCGATAGTTCCTTCTATACAACTTCTTTTCTTTGCTGGATGCTTCGAGGTGCCGTAGGATTCTGTTTTTCAACCCTCGATGATGAGAGAATACCTCAGAATTATAAGTGGTATATTTTCATATGATGCCAAGGCGAGAACGGCAACCATTTACCATGTCACCGCATTAGAATGTAAATCTGCAATGTAGTGTCCCTAAGAAGCAAATGAACGTGTCTCTAAAAAGCAAATGAACGTATCATTGTGCTAGAACCAAAGTGTTGTAATTCGCGTCAAGTGGTGCAACGTTTATAGGTCTGTTTTCCGGTTCTTTTATTTTTGTAACGTCATGTGTGGCAGTGATTTGAGAATTGAGTAAGAAAAATCGTCCACCAAACCCTGCGTTTCCTTAAGTACAGTAGTAGTTTATTGTGTATGGTAATATACTGACTCTGTTGATCAGTGAATATCAATGGGTCATATTGTAATAAGAGTATATAACCGCAATGACGCTCAATGTATATTGCTAAATAAAGAGAGTATATAACCGCAATGACGCTCAATGTATAATGATAAATAAAGAGAGTATATAACCAATCAACTTGAGGATTAAGAAGCTGCATAAATGTTAATTGTCATTGTCCCTCCCCCCCCCCCCCCCCCCCCCCAACTTGAGGATTAAGAAGCAGCATAAATGTTAATTGTCATTGTATTATCATCGAACGACACAATTTTACATTGTGAACTCTCAGTGTCTATAATCACACAGGTGCGCGCACCTATACAGAAGAAACAATTTCAGTTAAAGTCGCGGCAATGGGGAATGGTGCTTTGAGCGGATAGTATAGCGCGAGCGTGTACAAGGCGAACGTGTAAAATACATCTTCTAAAAACATCCGAAATTTTGTTAAAAACCTTTCCACTTTAAGATCTCAAATCAGATGAAAATGTTTGTCTCTTTCAGAAATTCAAAGATCGCATAGGGTGGAACATACATCACTCTGAACAAGGTTTCCATGGAGTCTGCTGTAAAATGTTTTATATCTCACATCATGCAAGTCCCAACACTCTAAAAGAACATGTTTCATTTTGAGTGGTGCATGACATGGGATGCACCATGGAACTTCTTCACTCTTTAAAAAGGTACGAATGAGTTAAAAACGAATGGCCAGTGTGCAGCTGGCATAAAAACCGTTTCTTCTCTGCGACCACCAGAGGTATATGAGAGGAACTATTTTAGGTTTAGAGAGAGAGAGAGAGAGAGAGACAGACAGAGAGACAGACAGAGACAGACAGACAGGGACAGAGACAGACAGACAGACAGACAAGAAGAGACAAATAGATAAAGAGACAGACAAACGGAGAGAGAGAGAGAGGAGAGAGAGAGAGAGAGAGAACAGAGGAGAGAGAGAGGACAGAGAGAGAGAGAGAGAGAGAGAGAGAGAGGAGACAAGACAGAGAGAGAGAGACAGACAACACACAGTCAGCAACACATACCAGACAGACAACACCACTGTCAGCAACAATACCAACAGCAAACACTGTCAGTGACAACAACATTAACAGGAACAACACCGACAGAAACATCACCAACCGCAACAACATCAACAGCAACAACATCCACAGCAGCAGCAACAGCACACCAAACAACAACACACAGCAACAACAAGACCAACAACAGCAACAACATCGACAGCAACAACACCGACAGCAACAACAGCAAAACAGCGACAACACCAAACAGTAATGGCAGACGAATGACGTTCTCAGTCTACCAAAGTCAGTGCGTACACGCACTAGTTAAGAATTTCTTCTGGCACTGATGAACGCTGCGAGGCTGTAGAATGCCATTTATTCCGTGCTCCATGCCGCCCTGTCCACGTCAATGGTACAAGGTGTCGTGCAAAGGGAGACGTCCCAGGGTAGATCGCAGAGGTCTTGGATGGACGGCGTAAAGGTTGCGAGAAGTTACGCTGGGTATAATTATCACTGGCTGATAGCACAGCTGTTATATAAGAGAGAGAGAGGGAGAGAGAGAGAGAGAGGGGAGGGAGGAAGATAGTGAAAGAGAGACAGATACAGAGACAGACAGAGAAGGACAGATAGAGACAGAGACAGAGGCAGAGAGAGACAGACAGAGGCAGAGACAGAGACAGACAAGGGACAGACAGACAGACAGAGAGAGAGGAGAGAGAGAGAGAGAGAGAGAGAGAGAGAGAGAGAGAGAGAGAGCGAGAGAGAGCGAGGGGAGTGACAGACAGACAGACAGGCAGAGGGAGTCAGAGACAGAGACAGATAGACGGACGGACAGACAGACAAAGCTAAAAGTTCAAGACAGGCCGAAAGACACACAGAATCATAACTGACAACCTGCACATGACCGGAGATAAGGAGAGGTTTGGGGATAGACAGGGTCGCCGAAGGGGTCTGAGAAGTTGTCAAGGTGACAGCGCCACCTGTCGGGTTGCCATGGCTCCCAAAGTTGAATGGCACCAGGGCTAATTGCCAGAGAGTCTGCAGGAAAGATGTGAAGAGCCAGCCCTCGGTAGGATAGGACTGACTGAAATAGAATCTGAGATTTCAACCGAGAGTTCCATATATCACGCAGGTTTATGAATAAAAAGAAAAGTTTGCATTTCTCTGGTGCGAAGCCGACAACTTTTTCTACCCCTCTAGTCTAAAAACGGACGTTTCTTTGTATCCCTGTAGTCTGTAACCGATAGTTCTTTGTTTCCCTGCAAACAGTAACCGACAGTTCTTTGCATCCCTGATGGCTTTAACTGACATTCTTTGTATTCCTGCAGGCCGTAATCGAAAGTTCTTTTCATTCTCAATGTCTGTAACCGACAGTTCTTTTTATCCCTGCAAATTGTAACCGACAGTCTTTTATATCCCTGTTGTCTGTACCCGACAATTCTGTACACATCTCTGTTGTTTTACCCCGTTGTCCGTAAAAAGTTGTCTACCATCTCGACAATTTGATACAATTTGAAGTCTGAACACATATATGAAAAACTGGTGAATATCATTATTCGGCTAAATTTTGCCGTTTGATAGACTAGTTGACATATGAAATGTTAAATACTTAAGCATAAATTATACAGAAAAAAATCCTCTTTGATGATCGAAAGACTTACTAATGCTTTGACAGCACTCTATATAACGAAGATCTGAGTGCAGCTGATAGATTAAGTGGTCGGATAATCGATCCTAAGAGAGAGAGAGAGAGAGAGAGAGAGAGAGAGAGAGAGAGAGAGAGAGAGAGAGAGGGTGGGGGGGGGGGGGGGGTGGTTATGCTACAGATGCAAACCAGCTCTGAGACAGAACACTTACTGCAGACACTGACGATGTTGAATCAGTGTCACAAATGTTAAACAATCAAGAATAAAGGACACAACTACACCTTCCTGAAGTGACGCACCAGTAGTACAGTACCCCCCCCCCCCCCTTTTTTTTTTTGGTAGGTTGCCTCATAATGATCTTGACATCAGCTGACTGATAAGGCTTGGAGTGCGGTAGTCTGGAGAGAAATTAATCGGCACGGGCGATGTGGCTGTAAATTCCACTGAGAGGGAAGAGAGAAAAGAAGACCAGAGAAAAAGAGCAACAAAACAAATAAAACATCACAAAGTAAAAAAAAAAAAATAATCAGAAACGGCACACAAAGTTTTTCTTATCGAACTTGTGGATTATTGAATACGCTGCCACTTGCTTTCCGTCAAGCCCAATTTCTTTCCCTGTTATCTGTTCCAGAGTGCTCCAAACGTCACATCTCCCGTCAATGTTTCCGTCCCACACCCTCCCTACCCTCTTCTTCCCCTCCTGCCCCCCCCCCCCCCCCCCCCTCCCCCCTGCCGTGTTTCTCCCAACCCCCTCCCCACACCCTCATCACCAGTAGCTCAGTTCCTTCTGGTATTGCAGCTTTTCTCCCATCTTTTTTATTCCAGGCTGCTGGCAAAGGTATGACAGCCATAGGGTTCAGCTCCCTCTGTCGTTGTATTTGTCTCTGCCTGTCTGTCGCTCTGTCGCTTCACATCGGTCTCAGCATGCATTTCTCAAGAATTCTCGAGATCAACATTTCTGTTTGTGTGTCAGTGTATCCTCTGTCTCTCTGTCTCTCTCTGTCTCTCTCTCTGTCTCTCTCTCTGTCTGTCTGTCTGTCTGTCTGTCTGTCTGTCTGTCTGTCTGTCTCTCTCTCTCTCTCTCTCTCTCTCTCTCTCTCTCTCTCTCTCTCTGTGTCTCTCTCGCTGTCTCTCTCTGTCTGTCTGTGTGTATATATCTGTCTCTCGGTCTCTGTCTCGTCTCTCTCTCGTTCGTTTGTCCGTCTGTCTGTGTAGCCTCTATCTACGCCTCCTTCTCCCTCCATTCTCTCTCTCTCTCTCTCTCTCTCCCTCTCTCTCTCTCTCTCTCTCTCTCTCTCTCTCTCTCTCTCTCTCTCTCTCTCTCTCTTCTTTCCTTCTCTCTCCTCCTTTCCTAATATTTCCATATCCACCTGGCTGGCTGGCTGTTTAGAACTCTCTCTGTTGTTTGCCTGTCGCTGTCTCTGTGACTCTGTCGTCTGTCTGTCTGTCTGTCTGTCTGTGTCTGTCTGTCTGTCTGTCTCTCTGTCTGTCTCTCTCTCTCTCTCTCTCTCTCTCTCTCTCTCTCTCTCTCTCTAAATGTTTCTTAACCATAGTTCTTAACCCCCTATG
>JADBJO010008494.1:65000-70000 GCA_016801955.1 Conus betulinus
TTTTTTTTCTTTTTTCTTTATTCTTTTTTTTTTTTTTTTCTTTTTGTTTTTTTTCTTTTTTTTTTTTTTTTTTTTTTTTTTCCCTCTTTTTTTTTTTTTTTTTTTTTTTTTTGTTATCTCATTCATCTTTTGCCCCTTCATCTTGGGATTTTTGGGGGTGTTTTTGTGGGGGGTTGTTCTTTTTTTTTTTTTTTTTTTTTTTAGTTTTTTTTTTTTTTTCTTTCTTTTTTTTTGTTTTCTTTTTTTTTTTTTTTTTTTTTTTTTTTTTCTTTTTTTTTTTTTTTCTTTTCTTTGTTTTTTTTTTTTCTTTTTTTTTTTTTTTTTTTTTTTTTTGTTTTTCTTTTTTCTTTTCTTTTTTTTTTTTTTTTTTTTTTTTTTTTTTTTTTTTTTTTTTTTTTTTTTTTTTATCTTCATTCTTTTCTTTGTTTTTTCTTTTTTTTTTTTTTTTTTTTTTTTTTTTTTCTTTTTTTTTCTTTTTTTTTTTTTTTGTTTGGTTTTTTTTTTTTTTTTTTTTTTTTTTTTTTTTGTTTTTTTTCTTTTTTTTTTTTTTTTTTCTGTTCTTTTCTTTTTTCGTTTTTTTTTTTTTTTTTTTTTTTTTCGACGTTGTCGTCGTCTTTTCCTTTTTTTTTTTTTTTTTTTGTTTTTTTTTTCCCCACTTTCCTTTTTTTTTTTTTTTTTTTTTCCGTGTGACCGTTTGTTTGTTCCTCTCTCCCTCTTCTTTTTCTTTTGACGGGTTCATATTTTTTTTGATCCTTCTTTTTTTCTCTCCTCTCTTTCTTTTTTTTTTTTTGTTTTTTTTTTTTGTTTTTTTCTTTTTTTTTGTTTTTTTTTTTTTATCCTTTCTTTTTTTTGTTTTTTTTTTTTTTTTCATCTTTTTAATCATCATCATCATCATCATCACTTCCTCATCACATATCATAGCATCCATCATCATCATCGTCAGTCGTCGTCGCCCGTCGTCGTCGTCGTCGTCGTCATCGTCGTCACATGTCATTATCATCATCATCATCATCATCACTCACATCATCATCATCGTCATCGTCGTCGTCGTCGTCGTCATCGTTGTTGTAGTCATCCTTGTCGTCGCCTTCGCAGTTCGGTTGTCATCGTCTGTATCGTTGTCACTATCGAACTCGACCTGACCTTGCAAAGTGAGCACAACATCGGTACCCACCTTCCCTTACCTTTCCCCCCACTCACCCGACCCACCACCTACCAACTACTTCTCTCTTTTCTCAGCTGCATTTAGATTTATGTCCACAAACACCTCCGATGATATGGCAGAATGGGGTCAACAGATGCCCCCCAAGGAGGAAGAGAAAATTGAATGGTACAGTGATACCTCCAGGACGACAATACGTTAAGAGAGGCCGATGGCGGATGCCCCGTTCTTTTCCGTTGGACACCAGAGGGCTTCGAAGGCAGGACAGAAAGCTGTGAAGTCGATGATGTGTGTCAACGGTCTTCGTATATCAGCAAAAGGGAAACTGGCTTCTAAATCAATTCAACGACCATCGTCTTTAAGTTGAGGGAATCCGGCTACTGAACCAATTCAACGGTCATCGTATTTGCATTGAGGGAATCCGGCTTCCAAGTCAAAGTCCTCGCCATAAAAGGACAGCGAAGGGATTGGAAGCACATGTGCCATGTGCCAAGTACGACTTCATAAAACAGCTCTCGGTTTCTAGGTAGAAGAGGACCAGAACCTTACTGGCAATGGCAGAAGCAGCAGAGAAGAAAAAGTTCCAGCTGGACGTAGTCAAAGTATGAATGAACACATGTAAAACTTACATGTCTTGAATTGCTCTGCTCACAACCAGGTGATCCATATAGCTGGGTGGTGACCATACACCCGTCACAAGGTCACTGGGCCGTGAAGCGCGCGACCATCTTGGAAGTGCAGGTATGACTACAGGCAGCGGCAAAGGAAAAAAAAAAAAGGACGATAGCAGAACGGCATTTGGAGTCTAGATGCAGCCCGACTCTCTTAGAGTGTAAGGAATCTAGAGTGGAAACCCTAGAATGAAAGGGGAGCTTCTCCTCTCAAGGCTTGTTGCTGCACAGTTTTTCCCTAGACTTTTGTACTACTTACACACATATCTGGGTTGTCTCTCCAGCTTGTTTGGTGCCCTCTCTCTCCCCTCCCCTCCCCCTCCGCCCCGCCACAAGTGTGCCTGTAAATGACCCATCATGTTAGTTTAAACAACGTCACGTTGGTAGTCTAAATCTTCCACTTGCAGTCAACCAAGACCTTGAGCTTGTTCCGCACAGGCACATCTGTCACTAGGACTTATATCGAAGAATAGTCTACAGGGTGCAGCGAGGAAGTGGACAATTCTCAGACAGACTGAAGAAGTTCTAAATGGCCAACGTGAAGGATAGCACTGCTTACAATTCTTCTACTTTGTTGACTAGGATCAAAGTCAGAAAGCTGTAGACACTCGTAAAATGTTCAGGCGCTGGTCACGTGACCCTACAACCTGATTTGTCGATGAAGATTTTTTTTTCTCTCTTAAAATATGGGAAGAGCAACATGGCAAGGACAGGATTGTGGATAGATAAGCGGGAGGTGGGGGTGGGGGCTGGGGTTGGGGAGTGGGGGAGGGGGGGGGGGGGGTATACGGACTAATATAATCAGTCATCCCTCAAACCTGTGTTAACCAGACACAAACACATCTCCATCCATACCAGACTATAGAGATCCAATGCACATTGTCTCAATACCTTAAAAAAAAAAAGTCAAAGGGCGGTTTACCAAGAGATACGGTACCATATTCACAATATTGGACTCTCTGTCATCAAAATCATATCCTACAAACACAGAAAAAGCACCCTTACACTCTTGCTCCGTGCAGCATCAACCAATGATATAACAAAGAACGCAAAACACTAAAACACTGGCACCAGCCAGACGTAGACTGGTGTTCTATCATTAGGGTCATGACAGTCGTGTGCACTGGAGTAAAGCATCAATCCTATCATTAATGGACGATAATACCACCTTCACAATATTAACACATTATCACCAACAGTACTGAAACTGACAAAGCGTAATATATACATTCTGCACGTGCCTCTAGCGCCTGTCAATCACTGACGTTTAAACCGTATCACATTCACAAAGATTAACTCATTGTCACCGAATTCAAACAAAAAGAAACAAGGGTAATAATGAAATATTAATGAAAGTAACATATGAAAGCTTCACAAAATCACACTTACAGCAAGACAAGAGATACAACTCAGCAGTCCAATCACAATCATGTAACAAAAAAAAACAACCCTCCATTTCATAATAGCAGGTTTGGTATTCTTTACACATTAAACTCAGTCGGTAAGTCTGGTTCAAAACATTAACAAAAATCGGTTATACACGGTCTAGGAAACAATACCGAGACACCAATAACACCAAGCGTTGTGAACAATGCAATCGTCTGCAGTTGTTGTTTGAGTTTGATTATTTACAACTTTGATTGATTTTAGCCCAGTTTGACCAAACAGGGTCTTTTCGTAGCTATCAACACGTAGGAAAGACGGTTCCATACTGGACAAAGCAAAAAGCAACAAAGACAAGGTATACGCACCATGAATGACATGATAATAACTCAACTGTTGGCGTCCTGGCAGTGGTGGATACGACAATGTTCCGCTAGGAGCGGCAGGCCTATCCGCTTGATTTTATCACTCTCAGATTAAGAAGTAAAAAAAAAAGAAGAAAGAAAGAAAAGAAAAGAAGAGAAAGAAGGAACGAAAAAAAAAAAACCCGAAAGAAACAAAAGGAAGAATGAAAGAAGGAAAACAAATAAACGAAAAAACGTTGAAATGTGACAAACTAGATCTAAACATCCGGAATGGCCAGCCAGTGTATACTCTGGACAGTGTGTCCATTATCGAAACCTAGTCGCCAGATTTTAACAACAGCAACGACAACAACAACAACAACAAACTGGCGTTTCACAAACTGTGACAAAAAAAAGAGAGCTTTTCAGAACAAAGACACGAAAATGGACCAAAAGGCAGGAGAACAGAAGACAGTGAAAGAAAGAAAGAAAGGAAGGAAGGAAGACAGAAAACAGACAGAAAAAAAGGAAAGGAGGAAAGAAAAGAAGAGAGAAAGAAAGAAAGAAAGAAAGAAAGAAGGAAAAATAAAGAAAGGAAGGAAGAATAAACAACGGAAGAGAGAGAGAGAGAGAGAGAGAGAGAGAGAGAGAGAGAGAGAGAGAGAGAGAGAGAGAGAGAGAGAGAGAATAAAAAGAATAAAAATAAGAAAAAGCCGGAGTCAAAGAGTGACAGTAAAAAAGGAAGTTACTAGCACACAACTTCCGGAAGGCGAGGATAAACTTCATACCGAAAAAACGCCCCCAACTTGACAATGAGAACGAACAATACAGACAACTAACTGGAGGACTTCAGCTGTACGGCCGCATGCTATCAGCTGGGGTAAGTCTATACAGGATCAGGACAAAGTGCAACGACATATTAAGAGAATCCTCAGTGATGGCGAGAGAGAGTGTTGGTTCAAAAGATCATCAACACACCACAACATAATGAGTGACTATCGACACACCGAATGAACAATAAATACATCCACCTCTTTTCTGCCAAAAAGCTGATCATTCCAGACTTTGAAATCTGCTTCCATGTCTTTGATGTACATTTGTCCATTAGCTCATCTCACTTAAGTAATAAAATAAATGCGTTTGGCAAAAAAAAAAAAAAAAAAAAAAAAAAAGCGAAAAGAAAAAAGAGAAAAAATAAAGCAGACTCACATCCACATAATTACATATTCACACTACAGATAAACATACGTTCACCATATGGTTATTATTAGCAAGTTGGAAGATGGTATTTACTGACGTATATGCAAGTACAAGATCGCTTGCAGGCATGCACGTACGCATCTCATCTCACACACACACACACACACACACACACACACACACACACACACACACACACACACACACACACACACACACACACACGCACACAACACTACA
>JADBJO010008494.1:82500-85000 GCA_016801955.1 Conus betulinus
AGGGGACGGGAGAGAGGTGGGGGTAGGGCAGGAGGGGGGGGGGGGGGGGGGGGGGAGGGGATAAGGGCAGGGACGGGAAGGAAGGGGTGGAGTGTGGGACGGGAAGGAGGGGGTGGGTGAGGGTGGGGAGAAGGGGTTGCAGCGGCACTTAGGGTTCCTTTAAAAAGAAATTCCATAAAATTTCATCTTGTCGTCCTCTTCAATTTTCACACGGTTTTCCCGCTTTTATGGGGATGGGCGATTCATGTTGCCAGTCACTGTCTGCCTGTCTGTCTGTGTCTGTCTGTGTCTGCCTGTCTGTCTGTGTCTGTGTGTCTGCCTGCCTGTCTGTGTCTGTCTGTGTCTGCCTGTCTGTCTGTCTGTGTCTGTCTGTCCATCGTTCTGTCAGTCTATCTCTCTGGCTGCCTGTCAATCTGCCAGTCTATCGCTGTCTCTTTCTCTCTCTGTCACTGTCTCTCTCTCTCTCTCTGTGTCTCTGTCTGTCTGTCTGACTGACTGTTTGTCTGTCTCTGTCTCTCTCTCTCTGTCTGTCTGTCTCTGTCTCTCTGTCTGTCTGTCTGTCTGTCTCTCTGTCTCTCTGCCTCTCTGTTTTTGTCTGTCTCTCTGCCTATCTCTCTCTGTCTCTGTCTGTGTCTCTCTGTCTGTCTGTCTGTCTGTCTGTCTGTCTGTCTGTCTCTCTCTCTCTCTCTCTCTCTCTCTCTCTCTCTCTCTCTCTCTCTCTCTCTCTCTCTCCGCTTTTTTGTCACGTTCTTCTCTTCTGTGTCGCGTTCCTTTCTTTTTTCTCTCTTTGTATTTCTTTGACTCTCCTTGTTTCTTTCTTTGATGTATATGCTGTTTTCTTTCTTCCTTTCTTCTTCCTTTTTTTTTTCTTTGCCTCTTTTCATTTTCTTGTCTCTGAATTCCTCTTTGCTGTTTTACTTTTTTGTTGTTGTTGTTGTTTTTGTTTTTAGATTTTTCTGTCCTGTTTTTTCATCTTTTATTATTCTCTCTCTCTGATTTCATGTTTTCCCCCTTCTTCTCGTTTTCTCTTCCTCCTTGCTTCATATTAATCCGTGCATCATTCATTCCTTCATTTTCTTTTTCAGCCCCTTCCACTCTCTTCCTCCCTTCCTTCTCGTTCCTCCTCCCCCTTCCCACCACCCTACCTCATTCCTAAACCCCCATCTGTCACTATGCCGAAGGCCCGGGAGATTATCTTTAAGAAAAAAAAAAGAAGAAGAAAACGAAGACAATTAAGGAGGGGGAGAAACGCTGTGAATGTTCCTGGAAGACTTAAGACACCATAGTGACAAGATGCCGGACTGGTCTTTCGCGTTTCGAAGCATTTCCTTGCTCCAGAAATCGTTCTCTCTCTCTCTCTCTCTCTCTCTCTCTCTCTCTCTCTCTCTCTCTCTCTCTCTCTCTCTCTCTCTCTCTCTGTCTGCATGCATGCCTGTTGTCTGTCTGTCTGTCTGTGTCTGTCCGTCTGTCTGTCTGTCTGTCTCTCTCTCTAAAAATGGAAAGGGGAGAAATGAGTAGAAGCCATATCGATGTAATATGTCCTTCGTTGTCTTCAGTTTATCTTTCTTGTTTTTCGTTTGAATTCTTGTTCTTGGTCTATTTCTTTTTGTTCTTTTTGCTCTTGTTTTTCTTTCTCGTTCTTGTTCTTGTTCTTTCTTCTTCTTGATTTGGTTTTCCCTTCCCTTTTTCCTTCCTCTATCCCTTTTTCCCTTTCGTTCTTTGTGTCCGCCTCCCCCCTCTCTCTCTTGTTTGTCCGTCCCTTTCTAATCGCTTACGTATCTCCCACTCTTTCTTCCATGTTCATTTCTCTTCTTCTTTCTTCATTTATTTCTAACCATACTTCATTCATTCTCTACTCAGCCACGAAGGGAATGTTTTCATCTGTGTCCGTTTGTTTATATGTTTGTCTGTCAGAATAATTACGCAAAAACTGCCTTACTGATTTCAACGAAACTTTGTAGAGGAAATGGAATATGACGCAAGGACTGCTCCAGTAGAAGTAGGGTGGTACAGGCCTGCTCAAAGGCAGGTGCAGACAGTGCTTCTCTGGGTCCTCCCCAGCACCTTCGGGTGTTTCTTTTTCTTCTTTCTTGACTTAACTAGGCTGACCCTGGAGAAAGGTCCAGTGACGGTGAGGAAAGACCCACTGACCACAGGGAAAGTCCTGTTGACAGTGGGAAAGACTACAACTTTGGATTCTCTCTTGAGGGCACATAAGTCCGTATGGCGAAAGCTTGGCTGTGTCTGGAGTGGCACTGTCTTCATCTGTTCGTGGGCAGGGATGGTTGGGTCTGTGGGGTGTGCTCGACAGCTGGAGGGTGGTGTTTTTCGCCGGTGGGCTCTGCAGTCATGAAATACGGGCTGGTAGACCCATGGGGATGCTACTTTAAGGCTGTTATGAGTTGCATCCTGTAGCCTGATTTACCTCTGTTCAGGAGCAGTTATGTCCCTTGATATCTTAATGGAGTGTCCTGCGCGTGCCTGTACCCATCGTCAACAC
>JADBJO010008494.1:90000-95387 GCA_016801955.1 Conus betulinus
ATAGAATAGTAGTCGTGAGTTGAACATGCGTTTGAAAACATTGTTTCTGGATAAACAGTACTACACAGATGATGAGTGCTGTATAGAATACGTAGTCTTTGCCGTAACTAGGCTGACCCTGGAGAAAGGTCCAGTGACGGTGAGGAAAGACCCACTGACCACAGGGAAAGTCCTGTTGACAGTGGGAAAGACTACAACTTTGGATTCTCTCTTGAGGGCACATAAGACCGTATGGAGAAAACATGGCCGTGTCTGGAGTGGCACTGTCTTCATCTGTTCGTGGGCAGGGGTGGTTGGGTCTGTGGGGTGTGCTCGGCAGCTGTAGGGTGGTATCTTTTGCCGGTGGGCTCTGCAGTCATGAAATACGAGCTGGTACACCCATGGGGATGCTACTTTAAGGCTGTTATGAGTTGCATCCTGTAGTCTGATTACCTCTGTTCAGGAGCAGTTATGTCCCTTGATATCTTAATGGAGTGTCCTGCGCGTGCCTGTACCCATCGTCAACACAGCGCAGGCCTCCAAAGGTGGTACAGGACTGTTCTAAAGGCAGGTGAAGACAGTGCCTCTCTGGGTCCTCCCCAGCACCTTCGGGTGTTTCTTTTTCTTTTTTCTGCGGTTTGAAAACATTGTTTCTGGAGAAAAAGTAAAACACAGATGACGAGGACCATGACAGTACGACAACAACGAGACTTATTATAATAGCACCAATCCTTGGACAGTCAGCCAGTGTATGATCATACAATTATCTTAGGGGACATGTCAGCTCATTACTCGCATTCACAGAATCCACTCTATCCAAGTGTATACAACACAAACAAAAGTTCTGTTAAACTGTGCTCACAGACTCTGCGATCGTGGAAGTCTGACCATTTTTTTTTTCATTAAAGAATTGGGCGGACCCTTAAGTGAAAATTTGGACGAAATTTTACAAGTGGAATTCCTACAGCCTGGTAAAGGGGAACACTTGCAGTTAGCCGCTAAAAAACAAAGGCCTGCTGGACGAAACGTGATTAAACGAAAGGTGATCTGTCCTGATGCAAGGGTGTTATGCAGGCCACGTAGGAATCCTTGAAATGTCAGTGCAGACCCAGGAAGCGAAATCGGATTAAAAAGCAAACTTCAGGTTCTACATTGGTTGAAGTCGGCGGTTCCTCCAAAGCCTCACCTGATTTTTTTTTCTTTCCTTCTTCTATTCATATTCTCGTCCTTCTTTCATTCCTTCCTTCCTTTTTTTTTTTTCTTCTCATCTGTCATCGGAGAAACCTTAATCTTGTGTTTTGCATTCCGAGGACCCGAGGAATGGAACGCGAACGTCAACGAGTGATGTTCAAAGCGTTTAAAAGATTCGGAGGACGGTAATGAAGAAGAAGCCCTACTGATATAATCCTGTCTGGAACAATATCTTACCTCTGTGTTTGTCCTTCCTCTCTTCGTTTCTTCGTCCGATTGTTCGCGGCCTTATTTTTCATTTGTCTTTCATTCCGTCTTGACTTCTTTTCTTTGGCTGTAGTTTCTTTTTCATTCTTTTTCCCCCTCCCCCCCCCCCCCCCCCCCCCCCCCCTCACCCCGTTTCGCTTTCTATGCTTTTTTCTCTTTCTTTCTTTTTTTTTTTTTTTTAATTCTTTTCAGTTTTCTTGCTTCCTTCATTTGTTGCTTGTTTTTTTTTCCTTTTTGTTGTTGTTGCTCTTCTTTCCACGTTCATTTTTTCCCCTTCAGCCATTCTTCTTTTCATTCATTTATTCACCATTCGTTCATTCATTCATTCACTGAATCGTTCGTTCGTTCATTCATTCATTCATTCACTGAATCGTTCGTTCGTTCATTCATTCATTCAGCATTTCGTTCGTTCATTCTTCATTCAATCTTAGTTCGTTCGTTCATTCATTCCATTCATCATTCATTCATTCATTCATTCATTTTCATTATGCCATTTAGATGCCTAAAAAACAAATGGAAAAAAATGGAAAAAAAAAGTCGAGAAAGAAAGGGGAAAAAAACCCACTGTGATTGTTCCCTCAAGACTGCAGACGCCACATTGACGGAACGGCAAGGCAGGGTTACAGGTTTGCGAAAAGACTTGTGGATGTGCTGTAGGAAATAGTTCTCTCTCTCTCTCACTCTCCCTCTCTCTCTCCCTCCTCTCTCTCTATCTCATTCTCTCTCTCTCTCTCTCTCTCTCCTCTGTCTCTGTGTATGTGTGTGTGTGTGTGTGTGTGTGTGTGTGTGTGTGTGTGTGTGGTGTGTGTGTGTGTGTGCGCGCGTGAGTGTGGGCGTGTGCGTCCAAGCGTGAGTGCATGCGTGCGTGTGTGTGTGTGTGTGTGTGTGTGTGTGTGTGTGCCGCGCGCGCGCGCGCGCATGCGTGCGTGCGTGCGTGCGTGCGTGCGTGCGTGCGTGTGTGTGTGTGTGTGTGTGTGTGTGTGTGTGTGGGTGTGTGTGTGTTGGGTGGTGTGTGTGTGTGTGTGTGTGGTATGTGCGTGTGTGTTGTGGGCGCGCGTGCGTGCGCGTGTGCGTGCGTGTGTGTTGTGTGTGTGCGTGCGTGCGTGCGTGCGTGCGTGTGTGTTGTGTGTGTGTGTGTGTGTGTTGTGTGTGTGTGCGTGCGTGGTGTGCATGGAGTGGTGTGCGCGCGCGTGTGTATGTGTGTGTGTGTATGTGTGTGTGGGTGTGTGTGTGTATGTGTGTGTGTGTGTGTGTGTGTGTGTGTGTGTGTGTGTGTGTTGTGTTGTGTGTTGTTGTGCGAGTAAGGAAAGGAGGAAAAAGAGGAAGACAGAGGAGAATAGCTTACAGATATTAAAAAACAAAACCCAAAGGAATCAATATGTAACAGAAACCAAGTTAAGAAACATTTCATTACGTAATTATCTTAACGGACAAATCGTCGACTTGATCCATGTAAAAAAAAAGGGGGGGAAAGATTTGGATTAGAGGATGAAAACAAATCAAAATTTCAAAAAAAAATAGCAAAGCATATCACCCCCCCCCCCCCCCCAACAAAATAAACCCCCACCCCCCAACAAAATAAAGTCTTCATTTGAAACTAATTCTCAGTCTTCAACAATTTCGGTCCTCCTATTCACTTTCTTCTCCTGACCTCAACTCACTCTTCTAAACACGGATGAAGACATTCAGTGCGAAGACACCAAGTAGGGATCGGGGGAGGGGGGGGGGGGGGGAGGGGGGATTGTGTGCAGGTAGAGAGGGCGGGGAGGGTATTAAGAATGGTGGTGGTGGTGGTGGGTGGTGTGGTGGTGCACTGAAGTGAAAAACGAGAATTAGATGACAGTGCTTGAATAATCCCACACACCTGTACATGCTCCCCACACACGAGAGAGAGAGAGAGAGAGAGAGACGAGAGAGAGAGAGAGAGAGGAGATGAGAGAAGAGAGGGAGAGGAGAACCGAGAGAGAGAGCGAGAGAGAGCGAGAGCGAGGAGATAGAGAGAGAGAGTACACAACAACAAAGAACTCTGCAAAACTTTGTGAAAAAAAAAAAGAATTGACTAACTAAAGTGGGGACAAGAATCTGACAAGCACACGGTGCTTGCTAACAGCAGTCCACGCACAACCGTATTTTTCTAACAGCCAGAATAAGCGAAGTCGAGGGATTCTGAGAAAACGAAACGGAATAGGCAAGAAGAATGAAAACAGATGGTGAACAAAAACAATGGGTAATAACGGACCACTGTGTTTGTTCAGGAGTAGTGAAGACTTAGTTGTTGATTTTCAGCCGAGGAGATAGATGGAGTTATTGTGGTGAAAGCACACACAAAGAGTAGATATTTTATAAGCAAGAGACCCGTAAGACCACCCGCTCTTGTCCGCTTCTATCACCCCCTGAACACAACACCCACAAACACACACACCCACAATAACGCCACCAACACGACACACACACACACCACACCCACCACACCAACACACCACACCCACACACGTCACCGCACCTGCACTACACTCACTATACCTCACACCCATTCAAAAGCGTTTCGCGCGCCGCGCGGCACGACCCCCACCCTCCTCCCACACACACCCATTCAACAACGTGCTAAAGCGCAACGCGATTTGGGGTGGCGCGCACACACACCCCACATCACCTCTCACACACATACACACACACCCACACACATACACACAACACGGACAATAGCAGATTTACAAATACACGTCATCACACCCTCATCACACACACACACACACACACCCACACACACATCCGACACAGCACACACACCCCCACACAACACCAACACACACACACACACACCCCACCACACAACACCCACCACACACCCACACACACACACATACAGACGTACACACAATACATATACAAACACAGACACATGACACTGGACACATGGGAGAGAGAGAGAGGAGAGAGAGAAGAGAGACGAGAGAGAGCGGAGAGATGAGGAGATAGAGAGAGAAGACTAGAGAGCAAGAGACAGAAGGAATGTCAGAGAGTTGAAAAATGGGTACCCGGGAGTCACAGTATTGGTGCGAAGTGAGCAACGCTAAGTGGGACGGCGAAGAGAAAACGTTAAGAACAGAGAGAGAGCGAGAGAGAGAGAGACAGAGAGAGAGAGAGAGAGAGAGAGAGAGAGAGAGAGATAGAGAGAAGACCGAGAAGCATAAGAGAGAGAGGCTTAAGAGATTGAAAATGGTTACGGTCACAGTATTGGCAATGATACACCTTAAGTGGGAACGGAGAAGAAAACAGTTAAGAACAGAGAGAGAGAGAGAGAGAGAGAGAGAGAGAGAGAGAGAGAGAGAGAAGAGGAGAGAGAGAGAGATAGAGAGAAAGTGATCATTCAGACAGTGCATACAGAACAAACAGACCGACAGAAAGACCGCAAAGGTGACTCAAATGCGGACCCCGCAAGCAAAAAGAGGTAACCGCGGGCGATGGGTGTTTGAGAGTTATGTATTATGACAAAACTACGTACCCAATCGTTATGACTAATTGGTGGTGCCAAAGGGCTTTCAACGCGTTTTTTTGGTCCTTTCCTTTATTTGAAAAAAAATCCATTTCTGTGTTTACTTTTTAGTTTAAAAAATTTGCCTTCTAACTCCTTTTTCGGTGACCACGAAAAACCTGGAGACAGGTTGTTAAACGAAGTATGTGGGATGGGGTAAAACTGAGAGAGAGAAGAGGAGAAGAGACGAGTGTGGGGGGGGGGGTTCATGTTCGTCCGAATAAGAACAGGAACAAGAACAAAAGGGATAAACAAGGACAATAATTCTAACATAACAAGAAAAAGACAAAAAATAACAGAAAGAGAACAAAACAGAACAAAACAGAACAAGAAACACAAAATAACCAGTATCCGACGAAAACGAAGGTCAAAGACGAGAAAAGGCAAGACATAACAAGAATTACCAAGAAAAAGA
>JADBJO010008495.1:0-2500 GCA_016801955.1 Conus betulinus
CGACTGATCCTATATGGTCTCCGTACATTTTCATGCCGTAAGTCTTGAGCAAGTCAAACCTAGAAGAAGAAGAAGAAGAAGGAGGAAGAAGAAGAAGAAAGAAGAAAGAAAGAAAGAAAGAAAGAAAAACACAAAGTGGACTTAATTTCCTCCCACCAGTTTGCGTAACCCTCAAAGGAAAGCAGAAAAACAGAAAGCGGACTTAATTACCTCCACCAGTTTTTACGTAACACTCCAAAGGAAAGCAGAAAAAAACAGAAAGCGGACTTAATTCCTCCACCAGTTTTACGTAAACACTCAAAGGAAAGCAGTACTTAAAAAAACAGAAAGTGGACTTAAATTACCTCCCCCAGTTTTTACGTAACGCTCAAAGGAAAGCAGAAAAAACAGAAAGCGTACTTAATTACCTCCACCAGTTTTACGTAACACTCAAAGGAAAGCAGAAAAAAGGAAAGCGGACTTAATTACCCCTCCACCAGTTTTACGTATGAGAGGTCTTGGGGGTAACACGAGCAGAGTAATAGCAGAGCAAAATCTAACATCAGGTGATGCAGTTTACACTGAACGCAATCCCCGACATCCACACACAGGAGTTAGAGCTTATCCAGAAAAGGGCAGGGGGGTGGGAGAGGAATGGATGTTGTTTGTGCACATGTTTTTCCCCCACCTCGTGTTCTTTCGCAAACGAAGTAAACTGTCCCCAAAACGAAGAGCAGCGTGCACCACCGGCAACTTGCGGCTGTTTTTCGCTTCGTGAACAGAGCTCATCAGGCTTGCTGGCTCACTGACTGCCATGGGGAGAGCGACTACCGAGGAGCTCAAGAAACGAATCATTGCAGGTAGGTTATGTATGTCTCTATGAATAAGATCTCTCTCTCTCTCTCTCTCTCTCTCTCTCTCTCTCTCTCTCTCTCCCACCACACACACACACACACACACCACATACACACACACACACAACACACACACACACACACACACACACACACACACACACACACACACACACACACACACACACACACACACGCACACACTAGGATTACAAGAAACCAGTTAGCGCAGGCAGGTTATGTATGATTTTATGAATGAGAACTCCCTCTATCTGTCAGGTGCAAAGAGAAAAAATGAAACAGGGAGAGAAATTCGAGGTGACTGACTGAAAGGAAGGCAAGTACCATTTGTGCTGGAGGCATTCAAGACACCTTAATAAGAGGTAAGAATTTAAAGAAAAAAAACCGTCGCATGAGCGTTCTTCAAGACGCTCCCCAGGTGAGCCAGTAACAAGTGGAACGATTGAAGGAAGGATTTAAAGAGGATAGAACAACCCACAGACCAGGATCCAGACACAGGCCTCGATGAAAACTTTCCTACCATCGGAAGTCGTAGATTATAGTTTGCCTGTTTCTAATGTTATTATTTTTGGGATCGGTTTCATCTTTTCAACCTTTCAATAGTTAGATTAGCCAGTCATTTGTTATGTAGTCCTATTGCACATTTCTTGTAACTCTCTCTCTCTCTCTCTCTCTCTCTCTCTCTCTCTCTCTCTCTCTTTGTCTCCCTCTCTCTCGCTCTCTCTGTCTCTCTCTCTCTCTCTCTCTCTCTCTCTCTCTTCCTCTCTTTCTCTCTCTGTCTCTCTGTTTCTGCCTCTCTCTCTCTCTCTCTCTCTCTCTCTGTCTCTCTCTCTCTATATATATATATCTCTCTCTCTCTTCTTTCTTTCTTTTTCTTTTTTTTTTTCGTTTTCAAAAGGTTTTTTTTGTGTGTGTGATGATGTTTAAAAATAACAAAGTTTTGCTGATTTTTATGATAGAGTGTTAAGCCATGGACACGATGAAAAGACTTTAAATAAAACAACCAACCATCCAACCATACATTATCATCTTGGCAAATGGTTTTCCATATTTACAGCAGAATCAAATGCAATATTGATGGCTTTGAGCTACATTTATGATGCTCCCATGCCTTTTCATAATATTCTCATTTGATTGATGAAAATTTGTCTTGCAGTCTCTTGAACATTGGGATGGTAAGGCTGGGAAAGATTTACTTTATGACATTCATCACCCCCTACACTGTTTAAGGATTCATGGAATATATTGACTTTTGCTGGGTTCCCTCTCATAGTGGGTTGAAATGGAACGAAGCAGCAGATATACTTGCTAAAGCTGGAGCTAAACATAGTGCCTCGATTGTAATTTATTATCTTCACTGAAAACATCTTCGTCAGTAATTTTGCTAAAATTAGAAAATTGTGTTTATAACAGAAATTGTGGAGAAAATCTCAAATATGTAAATACTTGTCCTCGTCACATTTCCAAGACAGTAACAAAACTCAAGTTTAAATGCGTGGAACACAAAATATTCTTGCCATGTTGTTTTTTTTTTTTTGTACTTGTGGTAAGCCTATTTCAGTGCATCATTTGTTGATAGGATGTTCTGTCTTAACTCCAATTTATCAAGAAAATTCTATAGATATCAACGTCCAAGATATCAGTCA
>JADBJO010008495.1:7500-12500 GCA_016801955.1 Conus betulinus
CATCGTTGTATCAGAGAACAAAAAAACAAAAAACAAAAAAAAAAAAAAACCGAAATAAAAAAGAAAAAAAAAAATGAAAAAAGTTCAGGAAGGGAATAGTGGAGGCTCTGAGCTTGATTGCTGGAGCGAGATATTGTTAACCCTTTGAATACCCAGGGCCAGCATCAACGGTCGATACCCGAACTGGCTCAAGGGATATAACTCTGTGACCCACAGATTTTGAAAGGCGTTGGTTGGAAGAAGAGAAACCCCGGTTACATATCTAAACTGGAAGGGACACGGGAGAGCGTAGACCCCTGCCAAAGTCGAACGGAGCTCTGAACTTCAATCAAACCCTTCCAGAATCCATGGCATATGTGCATCATCATCATCATCATCATCATCATCATCATCATCATCATCATCATCATCATCATCATCGCCTATTACCCCTCCTGGGGTACAGGCCGCCAGCCAAGGACCTCCAGGCATCTCTGTCCTGGGCTCTTCTTTACAGCTGATTCCAAGTCATCCCCATGTTCCTGATGTCAGCTTCCAGGTCCCTGCGCAGGTGTTCCTTGGCCGACCTCTTTCTCGATTTCCTTGAGGGTTCCATGTTAAGGTTTGTCTGGTGATGTTGCTTGCAGGCTGCCGCAGCGTATGTCCAGTCCAGCCCAACGTCGTATCTGTGTAGAGATCTCAAAACTATCCTGGATGCATTTGAGCCGTTAAATCCGACAGAAACATAATTGTTTCAGCTTCCTTTTGGTGGCAGTGGCAGGGTGTCTGGCTGAATTTGTCTCCGTGCACATAAAGTGATGAATTACCCCCCCCCCCCCCCCCCCATGCTTCTTCCTGACCTCACACACTTCACTTACACCTCTGTTCCCCGCCTGGGGCAGAGGCTGTCAACAAGAGTTCTCCATCCACCCCAGTCCTGAGCCGATCGTCCGGTGGTCACCCAGGCTCGGCCTGTCCTCATGTCTGCTGTCCCTATATTCGCCCTGTCCTCCTCATGTCTGCTGTCCCTAAATTCGCCCTGTCCTCCTCATGTCTGCTGTCCCTAAATTCGCCCTGTCCTCCTCATGTCTGCTGTCCCTAAATTCGCCCTGTCCTCATGTCTGCTGTCCCTAAATTCGCCCTGTCCTCCTCATGTCTGCTGTCCCTAAATTCGTCCTGTCCTCCTCATGTCTCTGCTTCCCTAAATTCGTCCTGTTCTCCTCATGTCTGCTTCCCTAAATTCGTCCTGTTCTCCTCATGTCTGCTGTCCCTAAATTCGTCCTGTCCTCCTCATGTCTGCTGTCCCTAAATTCGTCCTGTCCTCCTCATGTCTGCTGTCGCTAAATTCGGCCTGTCCTCATCATACCTGCTGTCGCTAAATTCGCCCTGTCCTCCTCATGTCTGCTGTCCCTAAATTCGCCCTGTCCTCCTCATACCTGCTGTCCCTAAATTCGGCCTGTCCTCATACCTGCTGTCCCTAAATTCGGCCTGTCCTCCTCATACCTGCTGCCCCTAAATTCGGCCTGTCCTCCTCATACCTGCTGTCCCTAAATTCGTCCTGTCCTCCTCATGTCTGCTGTCCCTAAATTCGGCCTGTCCTCCTCATACCTGCTGTCCCTAAATTCGGCCTGTCCTCCTCATACCTGCTGTCCCTAAATTCGGCCTGTCCTCATCATACCTGCTGTCCCTAAATTCGGCCTGTCCTCATCATACCTGCTGTCCAGGTCACAGCACCATGCAGTGTAAGGGCAGCCTCTCGTCTCTCTCTTTGCGGGTTTCTTCTAAGCACAGGGTTAGTGACGGGTGCCGATCCTGTAGATCGTGTGGCCGATCCATCTCTATTGTCCTTTTTGGGATCTGTTCTACAGGCTGCCAGTCTTGTTGACTGCCAGAGTTCTTTCTTTTGTGACTGATGGCGTCTGGCCACCGGATCTGAAGAATCCCTTTGCGACAGGAAATGACGACAGTGCGGAGGACTGTCTTCATGGCGGCGGCGATGGTTCTCCAGGTCTGTTCTCCTCATGTCTGCTTCCCTAAATTCGTCCTGTTCTCCTCATGTCTGCTGTCCCTAAATTCGTCCTGTCCTCCTCATGTCTGCTGTCCCTAAATTCGTCCTGTCCTCCTCATGTCTGCTGTCGCTAAATTCGGCCTGTCCTCATCATACCTGCTGTCGCTAAATTCGCCCTGTCCTCCTCATGTCTGCTGTCCCTAAATTCGCCCTGTCCTCCTCATACCTGCTGTCCCTAAATTCGGCCTGTCCTCATACCTGCTGCTGTCCCTAAATTCGGCCTGTCCTCCTCATACCTGCTGTCCCTAAATTCGGCCTGTCCTCCTCATACCTGCTGTCCCTAAATTCGTCCTGTCCTCCTCATGTCTGCTGTCCCTAAATTCGGCCTGTCCTCCTCATACCTGCTGTCCCTAAATTCGGCCTGTCCTCCTCATACCTGCTGTCCCTAAATTCGGCCTGTCCTCATCATACCTGCTGTCCCTAAATTCGGCCTGTCCTCATCATACCTGCTGTCCAGGTCACAGCACCATGCAGTGTAAGGGCAGCCTCTTGTCTCTCTCTTTGCGGGTTTCTTCTAAGCACAGGGTTAGTGACGGGTGCCGATCCTGTAGATCGTGTGGCCGATCCATCTCTATTGTCTTTTTGGGATCTGTTCTACAGGCTGCCAGTCTTGTTGACTGCCAGAGTTCTTTTCTTTTGTGACTGATGGCGTCTGGCCACCGGATCTGAAGAATCCCTTTGCGACAGGAAATGACGACAGTGCGGAGGACTGTCTTCATGGCGGCGGCGATGGTTCTCCAGGTCTGGAATCCGAAAGTCCCCCCCCCCCCCCCCCCCCCCCTCCACCCCCGTCCCCTCCCCCCATCTCCTTCATGAATTCTGTTTTTATCACTGGATCCGGATTGTGATCCGGATTTGCATCAAATTCGTTCGTTTGTAGGTTTTGTGTGATCTTGCTCACAGGCAGACAGACAGACAGACAGACAGACACACACACACACACACACACACACACACACACACACACACACACACACACACACACACACACACACAGAGAGAAAGTAACAAAGCCACAGACACTGGTACAATGAACTTCCTGGCCTGAGTGAGTTAATAAATGCCCTTTCATCTTCTATTACAGTACGGTAACGTAGGAGTGAAGTAACGGCAATGGGCCTTTCAAGAAACAGACAGTGGAAACAAACAGGCTGACCCCTACCCCGCCCCCCCCCCCCCCCCCCCCCCCCCCCCCACCCCCCCCCCCCACGCAGTTGGTTGCCAAAGGGTTAACGTGGCTGTATTCGCCATGCCTGATGACCGACCAATAAATTCAGCTGCGTGAGTGGTCTCCTTCATCATGGAGCCTGATGACGTCAGGCTGCCAGACAGAAAAATGAAGGGTTGTAAAGAGAGGAGGAGGAGGGCGGTGGATTGAATGGCAGGGGGGGGGGGGGGGCACTGAAGAAAAAGAAAATGAAATGATGGCCAGTTATAATGCGTTAATGTCTGGACATCGCCTTTCTTCATCTTCCTCTTCTTCTTCTCTTCTTTCTTCTTCTTCTTTCTTCTTCTTTCTTCTCTTCTTTCTTTCTTCTTCTTCGTCTTCTTCTTCTTCTTCTTGTTTGTTTTTGTTGTTATTTCTTCTTCTTTCTTCTTCTTTCTTCTTCTCTTCTTCTTCTTCTTCTTCTTTCTCTGTTATTGTCGTTGTTGTTATTTGTCTTCCTCCTACTCCTCCTCCTCCTCCTCCTCCTTCTTCTTCTTTCCTTCTTCTTCTTTCTTTCCTCCTCCTCCTCCTCCTCTTCCCTCCTCTTCTTTTGTTCTTAGTTGTTTCGTCTTCTTCTTCTTCTTCTTCCTCCTTCCTCCTCCTTCTCCTCCTCCTGTCCCTCCTTTTTGTTGTTGTTGCTGTAGTTGTTATTGAACGTAGTTATTCTTCTTGTTGTTGGTTGTTGTTGTTGTTGTTATTTCTTCTTCTTTCTGTCTTTCGGTCTGTTTTGTTGTTCTTGTTTGTTGTTCTTCGCGCTTCTTATTTCTTCTTCTTCTTCTTCTTTTCGTCTCTTGTTCTGGGTCTTTCTTTTTGTTCGGTTGTTCTTCTTCTTTTGTTCTCTTCCTTTCCTTTCTTCTTCTTCTTTCCTTCTCTTCCTTCGGGTTCTGTTCTTCTTCTTCGTCGTCTTCGTCGGTCTTCTTTCTCGTATTTTCGTCTTCTTCGTTCTTCGTTCGTTCTCCCTCTCCTCCTTCTTCCTCTTCTTCCCTCCTTCTCCTTCTCTTCCTCTCCTCCTTCCTTCCCTCCTCTCTTCCTTCTCCCTCCTCTTCTTTCTCTTCTCTTTCTTCTTCTTCTTCTTCTTCTTCTTCTTCTTCTCTCACTCTAAAAAGTCTCCCTTGGTTGCAGGTAAACATGAAAAGAAAAAATAAATGTATTGACGTACGATCGCACACATGAATGCCCAAGCGCGCGCGCGCGCACGCGCACGCACGAACGCACACACACACACACCACACACACACCACACACACTCACACACACACACACACACACACACACACACACACACACACACACACACACACACACACACACACACAAACACACACACACACACAAACTTGCGCGCGCGCGTTCGTACATCCAGAGAGAGAGAGAGAGAGAGAGAGAGAGAGAGAGAGAGAGAGAGAGAGAGAGAGAGCATTTTACATGTCAAATGCACTATTTTATTTGACCCAGTGTGTCTCTTTCTTCCTAACACGTACTGTGGTTCTGGCGAGAAATCCACTGGAGGTGACAAATATCTAAATGCACGTGATATAAAACCCTTTCTCTCGAAAAAGCAATTTGATCTCCATTTCTACACACTATTTTTTTTTCCTATTTAAGTTCACCGTCAGGTTAAGGCTTGTCAGTAGTGTTACTTAGGTCGACCAGTAGATAATGCTTTATAGAAAAAAAAAAAAACAAACAAACAGTTCAGTTCGTTTCGGTTTCATCAAGGAGGTGTCACAGCGTGCGGACTAGTCC
>JADBJO010008495.1:17500-20000 GCA_016801955.1 Conus betulinus
CTTGCAGTCCTCTTTCTACTTTATTCTTTTTTTTTTCTTTCCATCTTTCTTTCCATTTTTTTTTTCTTCCGCTGAATCTCTCTACCCCTCCTTTTGTCTCTGCATCTTTCTTTGCACCATTCGTTCGCTCTCTGTATTTTTCTACCCTTCTTTCTTTCCTCGTATCTTTTTTTTTTTTTTTTTTTTTTTTTTACATTTCTTTCTTTAGTTTCTCATGTGCACCCTTTCTTTTCTTTCTTTCTTTTTCTTTTTCTTTCTTTCTTTCTTTATTTCTTCTTTCTTTCTTTCTTCTTCTTTCTTTGTACATGTCCTTTGCATTTCATTCCTTTGTCTCATTCCATTTGTCCTGTCTTTGGTCCCTCTTTCTGCTTCCTTTCTGCGTACCTCTCTTTCTTTCTTTCTTTCTTTCTTTCTTGGCAATTGTTTTCTCCATCTTTCTGTCTCTCTTTGCGTCTCTCTTTCTACTTTTTTCCGTCTCTCTTTGCGTCTCTCGTTCTACCTTTTCCGCTTCACAGTTATGGATCTCTCTCCTCTGTTCTGGTTCTGTCCGGTCTTTGGGATCGTCTCCTCCGTAATTTTTTCTTGGTTGCATCATTCATTTTTCTCATTAATCTCTTTCTGTTCTTGCTGTCTTTTTTTTTTTTCTCGTATTTTCTTTGTATCTATCTCCCTGTCTTCCTTGTGTGATTCTAGTTTCCTTCTTTTTCTTTGCTTTCTTTTTCTTCCATCTAAAAGATCTGAGTACGTTTAATTTAAGTTTCGTTCTGTAGTCTTTTTTTCTTGAGTCTCCTTCCTGCCTCTTTACGTTTCCTTTGTCTGTAGTTGTTTTTCTCTCCTTCCCTTCCTCTTCTCATTCTTCTCTCTGTTTTTTAGTTTGTATCCTTCTTTCATCTTCTTCTTCTTCTTCTGCTCTCTTCTTCTTCGTGCGTGTTTCTGTCTTTCTCTTGTTTAGTTATTCCCCTCTCCTGTATTAATCAACCTCTCTTCTTCACTTTTTTCTCTCATTCTCCTTGATACCATAACTTTCCTTTTCCTTTTGTTACACACAGCTTTCTTTCGTTTATTTCTGTTGCATTTTTTTTTAACNGGTCCTCTCAGTCGCCTGGCGACGACTGGCCGGGTGGTACCGCGTTTCGTCGTTAGTGCGGGGGCATGTGGGTGGAACCACGGGGTTCGTTGGGCTCTCCTCTGCTCTCGCGCTCTCGCTCAGCCGCGCCAGCCTCGCTCTCCCTCTCACTCCTTCCTGTCTCTCTCGCCGGCTGTCTCGCCGCGAAATCCTCGCTCTTCGCCTCCCGCTCGCCGCTCACGCTCGGCCTCCGCGGTCGCTCGCCCCTGGCCGGCCGCCGGCGCGCGCTCTCTCCCCCTCCGCGCATCGCGCGCGCGCGCCGCTCTCGCGCTCTCGCTCTCTCGCAGTCGCACACGCGTGGGGGCGCGCGCGCGGCACGCACACACATAATTCGACACATACCCATAAACACACACAAACCCGCGCGCGCGCGGCAGCGCGGCACCACCCACACCACACACACACACAACCACCACCACAACACACACACACCACACACACACACAACCACACCACACCACACACACATCACCCACAAAACCACACACACCATGTCTGATTTGTGTTATGTGTTTCGTACAAGAGACACGCAGAACCACGAGAGGAACATGTAATGGGAAGCATAATTGGGGCGAGATTGGATTGTGAGCACGCGTTCCTGAACACTTTTAAACTCTCTCCCATCCTCCCCCTCCGCCCCCCCCCCCGCCTACTGTGACTCCTACCCTGTCATTTCAGATCTTCAGACTGGAGCTGTTTACATGCCTGATAGTTTCTGATGATATCACATATGTGAATCACAGTCAGGTCAGTATTCTACCACGTTTACGTCATCTGTTTTGTTTCGGATAGTATTCTTAGCATTATTGTTAGTATTATTAGTCATTATCAATTATTATCCTAGTATTATTTATTATTACTATTATTATCTCATTATTATTATCGTTATTATTTCTATTGTTTTGTGTTGTAATTATAATTTATCATCATTGTTACTACTATTATTATTATTGTTTGTTGTTGTTATCATTATTATCATGATCATCATCATTATATTGCCATTATTATTACTATTGTTGTAGTTGTTGTTAGTATATTATTATCATTGTTATTATTACTGGTAGTATTGTCATCATCATCATCATCATCATCATCATATATACGTATGAGAGCATGTACGGACACACACACACACACACACACACACACACACACACACACACACACACACACACATATATTTGTGTGGGTGTGGTGTGGTGTGTGTGTGTGTGTGTGGTGTGTGGGGTGTGTGTGCGTCCGTGCGTGCGCGCGTGCCTGTCTGTCCTGTCCGTCTGTCTTTGCCTCTTCTGTCCTGTCTGTCTGTCTGTCTGTCTGTCTGTCTCCTTCTCCCTCTCTCTCTCTCTCTCTCTCTCTCTCTCTCTCTCTCTCTCT
>JADBJO010008495.1:30000-35000 GCA_016801955.1 Conus betulinus
ACGGGGTCAAATGCGTTTTCAAGGTCGATGAAAACAAGCTGGACAGAGAGATTTTTCTTGTCTGAATAATTTAATCTTCTAATGTCATCACCAGTAGATCTACCGGGGACAAAGCCTGCTTAGTCTTCATTTACAAGCTTTGGTAGCTCAGTTTTTTATTCTCTCTGCAATGCAAGCTGAACCGATTTTATACATTAAATTCATGAACGGGTTTGGTCTCCAGTTCTTTTCGGTAGGCAGACCATAATCCCTTCTTTTTGTGACACTGGCCATTCACTTTTTGTAAGTCCTTTATAAAACGAACGACGAGTCAAACTCTTAAAAAAAATTGAAAGTTTACTGTCATGCCATCCGTATCCTGAATTTTGACATTCTTCATTTTGTTGATTCCCTTGATGATTCTTCAAAAGTGGTTAATCTTTCATAATCATTTGTTGGTTTTTTTTTAAAGGCGAATTCTGGTAAACTGATACTGAATGATTCAACATCAGCATCGTGATACTGAATGGTTCAACATCAGCATCGTGCGCTGTTCTCTTTCATAAAATATTCTCATTTTGTTGTACTAAATGGCCATAATTTCTGTTATTACGTCCTCTTTTTGTCGTAACACGTTTCATCATCTGCGGCACAAAGTCACGTCCATTGGCGATAGCTTGCACATTCTGCAACACACACACACACACACACACACACACACACACACACACACACACACACACACACACACACACACACACACACACACACACACACACACACACACACACACACACACACACACACACACAACCCCCTAAAAGGACACGCAAAGGGACAGAAGAGGGAGAGGAGGTGAGGGCAAGAGAAGGAAGAAGGTGGGAGGGGTGGGGGGCGGAGAAGCAGAACAGATGGACATGAAAGGGAAGGGGCTGGATGACTGTAGCTTGTCACTCGTCAAGGCTTTTCAAGGCCATTGCCTACAGCTATCCCCAAACCAACACGTGGGATAGACGTCTACTTTCACCCATGCCAACATTCCTGTCCAATGTGTCCATTTCCAGTGTAGCCATGTTTCCCGAATCCCTGTCCAGCCTCGTCCTCTCAAACGGTGAAGCTAGTCTTCGGACTGGAAGGACAAGTATCCTTAGGTTCGAGTTGTTTTGCAATCTGTTTTGTGCTTGTGTTTGTTATTTTGACCTCATTGTTTCACCATAACTTTCTGATTTTCGCGCGTGATGATTTATGTGAGTTACCCCCCCCCCCCCCCCCCCTTCTACACACTCTCTCGTCATCTCCGCTCTTTCTCTGATACATGTCCTCTGCCCACCTTCAAGACAAAGACTCGGGGGGGGGGGGGGGGGCGTTTTCTTCTTAGACCTCAGCTGCAGGTAGCAAATATATCCGTCTCTTTCTCTCAGACACTTAATTCAAGACACCCTTAGAAAACACATCTCTTTCGTAATACAAAGAATGTATGATGCTTGTATGCTTATATGTAGATTCAAGACAACCTTAGAAACGCATCTCTTTCGTAAGACAAAGAATGTATGATGCTTACATGATTATTATGTCGAACATAAACGGTAAGCTGCATTACTGTTCGTGTGTTTAATGTATGTCACAGTGCATGTGAAGTATGAACTCGCTATGAATGATCGTATCATCTTCTTGTGAAGCGCTGGGAGTCAATTTCTAAAACGGGGTTTTTTAAAAAGATTATCAGTATTATAACTACCATTATTGATATTGTCCTCCTCCTCCTCCTCTTTCTTCTGCTTCGTTTTTTCTTCTCATCATCATCATCATCATCATCATCATCATCATCATCACCATCATATCATCGTCGTCGTCGTCGTCGTCGCCGCCGCCGCCGTCGTCGTCGTCGTCATCATAATCATCATCATAATCATCAGCATCACCATCGTCATCATCACCATCATCACATCATCATCGTCGTCGTCGTCGTCGGCATTGTTATCATCATCATCGTCAGTATCATTATTGTGATTACATTAAGGCAGCATCGGTTAAGACGGCGGGTTCGCTTTAAAGGATGCCTCGCCAACAGTATGCATGTATGTATTATGGCACAGGCTTTCCTTCATCCTCCACACCCATGTCATCAAATTCCCCCGTCCCCTTCCCCACTGCCTCCCCCCTCTGTCATCGCACGTATGTTGTGTCCTTACCCTTCCCAATATTCCTTAACGGATGGAACGCCTTTTGGGTTGGTCAGACTGGGTTACCGTAGAGCCAAAGATATGGCGTTGCAGGCCTAAATGAACGGACAACCCAGAGAATACCATGATACGCACAGCACACGAGTCGAAGACAGAAGCCCCTAAACAGTTGGTATCAATATCTCCAGTATATCCAGAACATTTCCTGAATCCGTTTGGTGCCGATCATGATATAAATCTGGTCTGTTTGAAAGTCCACTGTACTGTTACTGAAGAAAAAAAACGTGTCAGCGTCAAATATTTAATGTGTTCGACGTTAACGACAGAATGGGGTGGGAGGGAGGGAAAGGGGGGGGTTGTTTTTGTTTATTGTTTTGCTTTTCTCGTGATGATAGGTCTGTTCGTTCCTCTTTATCCTGCTCTTGTTGCTGGTTGTTGGTGTGGTGGTGGTGGTGGTGGTGGTGGTCATCATCATCATCATCATCATCATCATCATCATCATTATCATCATCATTTCATTATCATCATCATCTTTTCTTCTTTCTTCTTTTTCTTCTTCTTCTTCTTCTTGTTCTTCTTCTTCTTTCTTCTTCTTCTTCTTCTTCTTGTTGCTGTTGTTGTTGTTGTTCTTCTTCTTCTGTCTGTTGTTGTTGTTGTTGTTGTTGTTAATCTCTTTTTCTTCTTCTTCTTCTTCTTCTTCTTCTTTTCTTCTTCTTCTTCCTTCTCTCCTCTCTTCTCCTACCCTCCTCCTCCTCCTCCTTCTTCTCCTCCTTCTTCTTTCCTCCTCCTCCTTCTCTCCCCTTCCTCCTCCTCTTTCTTCTCTTTATTCCCCGTCCTCTTTCTTCTTCTTCCCCCCTCCTCCTCCCCCCCACCCCTCTCCTTCTTCTCTTCCATATTTAAGCCAATTTTTTCTTCAATCTACCGATTATTCTTGTTCATCTGCTTCTCCTTCTTTTTGGTGTTCTTCTCCTCCTCCAAATTTGCAGGGGGAATGCCTCCCCTTTGCTGGAGCGCAGACAAACCTTCAGGTCACCCCTCTTTCACCCCTCCCTCTTTCCTGACGTTTGAAAGAGCCAGAAGCTCCATGTTGCATACAATGCGATACACTAAAGTTGCTCAGCGCAGAACGTCGTTTGTTTTATTTGGGTTTGAGGAGATGTGCGATCAAAAAAAAATCATCATTCCATTGCCGACTCCCACTAAAACCCTTTGTTCACACAGAGTTCCACTGAATGTGATTTTCCTTTGAATTCATTCATTCATTCATTCATTCATTCATTCATTCATTCATTCATTCATTCATTCATTCATTCATCTCCGTATATATTTATTTATTCATTTGTTTATTTGTTTATTTATTCATTCACCAATGTATGTATGGATGGATGGATGTAGGTGTGTAGTTACGTATGCATGTATGTATTCGTATATTCATCTGTCTATTTATTCATATATTCATTCATTTATCCCTTCAGTTATTTAATGATTTAGTAATTCACATATTCATTTATCTATCTATTCATTTACTTATTTACTTAATATATATCATTTATTCATCCATTAGCTCATTTGTTTATTTAATCATCATATTTATCTATCCATTTATTCATCTATCTATTTATTCATGTTGTTTGCTTGCTTGTTTTTTTCACTTTTTAATTTATTTTTGGGATTAGATAAGTGTTTTTCATTTGATTAGTGTTAAAGTGGGAGGTAAGGTACTTGCTTTAGATCGATTTTCCAGTTTGAATACTTTGCCTGGCTGCGTCGTGTGGCATTTCAGCTTGTGTAATTGTCGGTAAATCACCACTACCACCATCGCAAACCATCATCATCATCATCATCATCATCATCATCATCATCATCATCATCATCATCATCATCATCTCAACAACAACAACAACAAAAACAACAGCAACAACAACAACAACAACAACAACAACAACAACAGCTTACATAATGTATAGCAGACGTACTTTAAAAAAAAAAGTTCGAACTCAGTTCCGCCGCCCAAACACTCTAACCCTTTGACTTCTCATCCTCCTCCTCCTTCTCCTCTCCTGCTCCTGCTCCTGCTCCTGCTCCTGCTCCCTCTGCTCCTCTTCCTCTTCTTTCTCTTCCTCCGCCTGCTTTCATTTTCTTTTTATCCGTCCTTTTCTTCACTCTTTTGACTTTGACTCCATCGCCATTCTGACCCCTCCTTTCCCCAACACAGCCATCTTCTCCCTTCCCCTCCTCCCCACACCTCCTCCACTCACACCACCCTCCTCTCAGCTTCCATCTCTTCTTCTTCTTCTTCTTCTTCTTCTTCTTCTTCTGCTCTTTCTTCTTCTTCTTCTTCTTCTTCTTCTTCTTATTCTTCTTCTTCTTCTTCTTCTTCGTCTTCTTCTGCTTCTGCTTCTCTTCTTCTCTTCTTCTTCTTCGTCTTCTTCTTCTTCTTCTTCTCTTCTTCTTCTTCTTCTTCTTCTTCATCTCTCTTTTTTTGTTCAGCGGCAATCAGAGCGAAAGCACACAGTGAACTGCTCATTTTCCACCAGAGCCAGACCTCATCCCCCGCCCATCGCGCTAAAGAGCCTTCCGCCACAAATCAGCAAGTCCGTTTGTCTGTCTGTCTGTCTGTCTGGTCTGTCTGTCTGTCTGTTTGTCTGACTGCGTCTCTCTCTCTGTCTGTGTGTGTGTGTCTCTCTCTGTTTCTCTATGTCTCCTCTCTCTCTATCTCTCTTCTCTCTCTCCTGAAGTATTTGTCTGCATTCTATCTCTCTATCTCTCTCTCTCTTTCTCTCTCTCTCTTCTCTTTCTATTTCTTTTCTTTCCTCTTTTCTCTCTCTTTCTCTCTCT
>JADBJO010008495.1:47500-50000 GCA_016801955.1 Conus betulinus
ACATGGCGAGAGTCCACAGGGCGAGAGTCCACAGGGCGAAAGTCCACAGGGGGGAAGTCCAACGGGCCAGAGTCCACAGAGCGAGAGTTCACAGGGCGAAAGTCCAACGGGCGAAAGTCCACTGGGCGAAAGTCCAACGGGCGAAAGTCCACTGGACGAAAGTCCACTGGGCGAAAGTCCCACGGGCGAAAGCCCACAGGCCGAAAGTCCAATGGGCGAAAGTCCGCAGGCCGAAAGTCCCACTGGCGAAAGTCCACAGGCCGAAAGTCCACTGGGCGATTGTGGTCGGACCGGCCAGTATACTGCAGCCTCAGATACACTGCATGGAGATGACCGCAAGATCAGCGAAGCAGGTTGGTCAACACTTTCCGTTCTTATCTTCTGTCTTTTCAGTACCTCAGCTACGGACATTATGCTTGCGCTCGCGTGTCTTAGCTTGTTCGTTTGTTCGTCTGTCAACAACATAACGTATATGCCATTAAACCGATTTCATCCAAACCTGGTAAAAAGACGGATTGTGGGTTAAGGACAAAGTCATGATCTTGTAGTACGGAGCTGTTGAGAAAATATCAGAAGCCTTCGCAGGATCCTGAATCCTTTGAAGAGGACAATGAAAAACAAACAAACACAAACAAACGATCCTACAGAACACAATCACTGTGAAATCACTATTAAGGCATTGATGTCTAGTTAGAATTAATGAACTAACATCTAATTGCTTTTAACGAATTGATCATTTTAGTGTTGACAAATTTATCACCAGGTAATGTAAACAAAGTGACAACTGGCAGACGAATTGATAGATAGTTGTTATCAACGGATTGATGGGTAGTTACTGTTAACGAATTGCCAGCTAGTTACAGTTAGCGGATTGACAGCTAATTACTGTTTATCAGCCAATGACCAGCTGAGGTTAACGGATTGATATCAGGGTTTATAACTGGTGTTACTGTAAAGGTTTTGATAACTAGTTACTGTCAATAGGTAGATAACTGGTTACTGTTAACGGATTGATAATTAGTTACTGTTAATGGATTCATACCTGGGCTGATAACTGGTAATTGAGAACATGATGATGATGATGAAACTGAAGTTGCTTTTGACAATGTCTGTGAACCAGTTTTCAACTACTTTGTTACAAGAGATGAACTAACAGGGAACACTAAGAATCTGAAGTCTGGAAAAAGTGTGGGATCTGATAACATGGCTGGAGGGATGTTCAAGCCTGCAAATGAGAAAGTAGCTCATTATCTTGTTAAATCATTCAACAGATTACTGGAAGGAGGAACTTTCCCGAAAGAGTGGACCAAACCCATAATTGTCCCAATACCTACAACGGAGATGCTATCAACCCCAAAGATTGTCTTGGAATAACAACAACAACAACAACAACAACAACAACAACACAAAGATCCTTGAATAACGTTCACACACACACACACACCACACCACACACACACACACACACACACACACACACACACACGCACGCACGCACACACACACACACACACTCACACACACATACTCACACACACACACACACGCACGCACACACACACACACACACACACACACACACACACACACACACTCACACATATACACACACACGCACGCACGCACGCACGCACACACACACACACACACACACACAACGCACGCACGCACGCACGCACGCACGCACGCACGCACGCACGCAACGCACGCACACACACAACCACACACACAGTGGACAGAAAGACAGGTACGGATAACTGAGGAGCAATTCGGATTCAAATAAAATTAATAAATGTAATGTAGATCATGTTTTACTCTGTATACGCTAGTAGAAAACTATTTACTACTTAGCATTAAACTTCATGCTGCCTTTGTAGATTTTAAGACGGACGTTTGATTCTGTTCATCGTTACATTTCGTGGAGCAGTTTACATGAAACTGGTGTGAATGGCATGTTGTATGGCACTTTGCGGAGTACTTAAGATTCGGTTTTTAGCATGTCTTCTGGATAAGAGTACGTATACAGAATTTTACTGTTGTCCACGTGGCGTCAAGCAAGGATATATTCTGAGCCCTTTATGTTTTCTTTCCCTTTTCATCAACAAATTAGCAGTGAAAGGTCCAGAACAGGAGAGCGCGAAATCAAATTGCACCAGGAACTATTCAGATGTTTGTAATGCTTTTTTGCAGATGATGCCATTTTCTTGTCCAGCACAGCGTTTGGTTTACAACGTCAGCTAAATGCACTGAAAGAAGAAGCTGACCGATTATATTTGACTGGGCAAAAAAAAAAAAAAAAAAAAAAAAAAGCCCCCCCCCCCAAAAAAAAAAAAAAAAAAAAAAAAAAACTGTTGTATGACAGTGTGGCAAGAGAAGCTGTCAGTGCCTACAACATGAGTATTTAGGAATGATATTTACAACGGGAATTTTAACAAACATGAGAATGAATCATGTTGCAATGGAAGAAAGAGTGAGTGTCATGGAAATCTTAGGGTCATTG
>JADBJO010008495.1:67500-72500 GCA_016801955.1 Conus betulinus
CGGCAGCGAGTGGGACAGCAGGATTCGTGCAGCGGTTTGCTAGGTGGTGGCGTCTTTGACCGGTGGGGGTCGTGCAAATCATGAAATACTGGCTGGTACACCCACGGAGACGCTTCAATGGAGGTTCTGTTCTGTTGCGTCCTGTGCAGGCGGTTTACAGCAAACTCTCGCCTGCAGTCAGCCTCTGGTCAAAGACGTGTAGAGAGAAGATGGAAGGAGGTAGGGTGTGCGTTAGACAGGTCCGGTCAATATACATGGTAAGGGAGGAGGAATTAAGGTGAGTGTCATGATGCTTACTTCTTGGAGAGTAGGGGAGCGAGCAGGGATTCTTCTCATCTTCTTTCCTATCTATTCTTCTTCTTCTTCTTCTTTTCTTCTTTTCATATATTCATTTCTTTTCTTTTTTCTTTTAAGTTTTGGCTTACATTCTTCTGTATGTTGTTACCATGGTTCCATATTTCTTCGTCTATTTTTGAAATGTTTAAGTTAAAACCACTTTGGCATATATATATATATATAGAGAGAGAGAGAGAGAGAGAGAGAGAGAGAGAGAGAAAGAGAGAGAGAGAGCGAGAGAGAGAGAGGAGAGAGAAGAGCGCTCTCTTTTTTTGCTTCCCTCTCTCTCTCTTCGTGGTAAACGATTAGAGAGCCAGAAGAGAGACCGTCATCATAATATCCGTCTTGCTGATTTTTCAGAATATATTTGCTCCTTAATGCCATGGCTCTCTTTCTTCTTGTTGTGTTGTCCGAAACGGCAACTACTATATGAACTCTTCATGGAGAGACTCCTAACTCGCCATCTCCTCCAACTCATCTTCTTGGTTGGAGCCTTCCCATTCTTCTGCCGGGTGGGGCGCGCGTGGAAGAGGTGGCGAAGATTCTTCTTCTTCGTTTTCATTGTTTATTTCTTTGAATACAAATCTGTTTGTTTCTTAGAGTGTTGTCGGGCTTCACATCTTCTGTATGTGATTACCAGGTGTTCCAGAGAGGGTCGTCGATTTTTCATGTTCAGCTTAATCTAAAACCACTTTTTTGGCAACTTAGAGAGAGAGATTAGAGAGAGAGGCATTGTCTGAGAGAGGTGAGGAGAGAGAGAGAGAGGAAGCGGGTGGAACAACATTGCCTTTGCGCACCGATCTGGGTGCTTCACAGGTCACGTGACTTCCTGTCTCTGTTCGTATAAATGGCGTCCAAAACCGTCGTAGGCAGAGCATCATAACTATGTCTTCCTGTTGTGATTTTTCAGAACTCTCTGGCTTTTGTTTATGTCCGCTTTTTACCAGTCGTTGTCTGGATTATATGTTTTGTCCGATGCAAAACACACATCCCGATATTTTCAGTAGGGAGAGATCCATGTAGCCCTAATCGCGGGCAAACTTCTTGGTTTTAACTTTCCATTCGTCTTTCAGCAAGGTGGGGAAAGTGGAGGAAAAATAAGTTCGTTTTGGGGACCGTTTGGGGTGCGCAGGTGAATCCTGTGGTGGCAGATTGGTTTGGGGACCGGTTTGGGCCAGAACACATTTGGGTTATCTGTCCGTGAGCCTTTCGGACGTGTCACTGTGTGATTCGGGTGTACCTCGCGTCGCAGTTCAGTTTGTTTAATCAGAAGTGCAGATTTAAATAGTCCCATGTGCTACACTTGCCTTGTCTTGCCTTTCTTGCCTTGTCTTGCCTTGTAAACCTTTAAGTAGATCTTCTGTGGTGGTCCAGAGGTCGGCGTGTCAGATTCTCCAAGCTTTCGGACATGGCGTTGCGACAGGCAGTCTGTGCGAGATTCCTGTCCCATTCTGGGATACATCTGTTTTTCTGGACCTTCTTGCGCTTTTGACGTTGCCTTGCCTTTGGTAGGAAATCTTGTTCAGAGATCTTCCGCTTGATGCGATCTTTGAATTCTTGAAAGAGATTAACATTTTTCATCGGAAAGATTTACAGTGGAAAGTTTTTGGCGGGTTTTTAGAAAGTGTATTTTAAGGGTTGTGCGATTGAATGATTTGTGGTTGATTTAACGTGGTGATGCCCTGATATGGCCCTTTGCGGTCGGCTGGGCTATAAGCAGCATGACCTTACCTTACCTTCCTCCATGGTACCAGTAGGTAAGATGTTCTTTGGAAGTGAGTTGTGTGCCTCATTCGTTACACTTTATCGGTTAATTTATGAGACTACAGCGCGCAGGTGTTACTAGTAGATTAACGAACTCAAAAAAAAAAACAAAAAAAAAAACATTTTAAGCTAACAGATTTGGGATGAGAGTTTGAAGGACAAGACAGCAGATACCTGACCTATACTTTACCTACCCAACCTCACTGGTCAGGTCTTAAAAACGCCTCATAAGTGGTCAGTGCGTTTTGGGCCATCGTTCATCAAAACAAGCTATTCTGATCGAGTTAACCGTGCCATTTGAAAGCAGAATGGAGCAAAAACTGTATGCCAGTGTAGCAAGCAGCTGTATGCAAGTGTAGCCAGCAGCTGTATGCCAGTGTAGCCAGTGTAGTCAGCAGCTGTATGCAGGTGTAGCCAGTGTAGCCAGCAGCTGTATGCCAGTGTAGCCAGTGTAGTCAGCAGCTGTGTGCCAGTGTAGCCAGCAGCTGTAGCCAATGTAGCAGCTGTATGCCAGTGTAGCCAGTGTAGCCAGCAGCTGTAGCCAGCAGCTGTAGCCAATGTAGCCAGCAGCTGTATGCCAGTGTAGCCAGCAGCTCTATGCCAGTGTAGCCAGTGTAGCCAGCAGCTGTATGCCAGTGTAGCCAACAGCTGTGTGTACCAGCTGTAGCCAGCAGCTGTATGCCAAGTGTAGCCAGCAGCTGGATGCCAGTGGCCAATGTAGCCAGCAGCTGTATGCCAGTGTAGCCAGCAGCTGTGTGCCAGTGTAGCCAGCAGCTGTGTGCCCAGTGTAGCCAGCAGCTGTGAGCCAGTGTAGCCAGTGTAGCCAACAGCTGTGTGCCAGTGTAGCCACCAGCAGCTGTGTGCCAGTGTAGCCAGTGCAGCAGTGTAGCCAGCAGCTGTGTGCCAGTGTGTAGCCAGCAGCTGTGTGCCAGTGTAGCCAGTGTAGCCAACAGCAGCTGTGCCAGTGAGCCAGTGTAGCCAGCAGCTGTGTGCCAGTGTAGCCAGCAGTGTAGCCAGCAGCTGTGTGCCAGTGTAGCCAGTGTAGCCAGCAGCTGTGTGCCAGTGTAGCCAGTGTAGCCAGCAGCTGTGTGCCAGTGTAGCCAGTGTGCCAGTGTAGCCAGCAGCCAGTGTGCCAGTGTAGCCAGCAGCTGTGTGCCAGTGTAGCCACACTGTAGTGTCCCAAGCCACCACAATCCTCGCAATAGGAGTTGGACCAGGAGGGAGGGGGGACGGGTGGGGGTCGGAGGCGGAGAGCGGTAGTAGGGGGGGGGGGGGGGGGGGGAGAGGGGGGTTGTAGGCTTATCAGCCTATGAGCTCATGAAACGGCTCACGGTGTCTGGTGAGAAAGAAGTTCTAGAATGTTGAAAAGCAATGGGAGATCAAGCTGAAAAGAGAGCTAGCTGGATCTGGTCGAGGAGGAACAAGAAGTAGTCTTCGTCAGGCTGAAATGTCCCCACTTAGATGTCCGATAGCGGTGTGTAACAGACATCCGTTTAAAAAGGGCAACGCCCGTGACACGCCCCGCCGCTCCAAGAGTTGCTAGTTCGAACCTCAGCAGCGCTAGGGGGAGGAGGGAGGAAAGGAGGGGGGGGGGGGGGGAGGGGGGGGAGTGTCGCAGCAGAAGTCACGATCTCGATGCGGCCCTAACCGCGTAAGGGAGAGGCTAAGGGGGGTCAGTGCCACAGCGCTTGACTGAAGGGGGGGGGGGGGGGGGGGGGATTTCTTCTCTGAACACTTTCTGCCGTGCAACTCTCCCTAGAGTTTCTCCTTACCAGGCTTAGTGTAGGGCTGTGTGTGTGTGTGTGTGTGTGTGTGTGTGTGTGTGTATGTGTGGGGGGGGGGGGGAGGGGGGGGAAGGGGAGGAGTGTCTCCAGAGGACCAGCACCTCTGACAGTGGAACGTGAGGTCTTCGGGGTGATTAGTCCGCCGTAGTACTCATCTCACTTCTACGTCTTGGTGAAGCGTTAATTTGAAAGTTACACGAGACTAACCTGGAAGCTGAAGTTTAATAGAGATTATTTCGAGGAGGTTGTTGGGTAGACGTATACATGTGGAGGACAAAAACCACGCCCGCTCTCCTAAACTTCAGGTACGTGTGATCCCCCAGAGAACGTACTCAAAGGGAAGGTTTCAACAGAAGTATCTCAAATTGCTGATGGGCGGGCACATGATGAATAGTGCTTTCCCAGTGTGTAGGTGGGCAGTCTTTTCCAAACGCTGTCGAAGGTGGTGAACCAGACACAATATCTTGTTTTCAAAACAAAGTATGACTAAAGGCTTGAAGTGAGTCCCTGGTTTGGTTTGTTTTAAAAGGGAACCGCAAATTGAAATGTATTCTGCAGGTAAACCATACAATGAAATAAACGAAGTAATAATATGTCCATACTTCTTCTTCGTTCAATTAGACAGGAACCCGAGAGGTACTGACGAAGGCTGCTGTACGGCGGAGGCCCTCCAGTGATCCATAGAGCTTTACCCTCGTCGGTGTATTGGCAGGTCAGATCTCTGTCCTCAGCTTTTCATTTGTGGGACAGTCCTGCAGGAAGTGTTCCACGGTCATTGGGGCTGTGTACCGCAAGGGCAACTTGAAGACTCGCCAATGTGGAATTTTGTGACCATGTCATATATCCATGCAAGTTGTATTGTCAGAGAATATCAAAACAATCCGTGATATAAACACATACATTTTCCTGTTTTTTCATGCCTTCAATTAAAAAAAAAATTACCTGGAAGGTAACTCTTTGAGCCTTTGCCTAATATTGTCTCCCCTGGCAGTGGAAACTGATTTGTGTTGTTGCCCATGAACCGACACAAGGGAGGGAAGCAGCCGCCAGATGACCTTGCCGGGAGGTGGCGCTCTCCCGCAGGCCTTTCTTGTTGTTACAGTCATTTGTCTTTCC
>JADBJO010008495.1:77500-82500 GCA_016801955.1 Conus betulinus
CTCTCTCTCTCTCTCTCTCTCTCTCTCTCTTCGGTATCATTCACTTGATTCCCATCAAACGTACCCCATGGCGGGTCAGTGGAAAGGGGGACGTACGGAATATGGTTGAGGTCCTCTTCCTCCAGCCCACCCCCCACCCCCAACCCCCATTCCATCCATACCGCCACCCATCCATCCCATTGCTACCCCAACCCTACCCCCCCCCCCCCCATCTCCATGCCCCTCCTCTACAGCCGTTTTACACCACCCCCCCCTCCCCCCCCCCCCCCCCCCCCCCCCCCCAAACAGAAGCCCTTTTAAACGAAAAGAGAGAAATCATAGACACCTCCCTCCCCGCCCTAGTCAAAACCAATCCGCCCCTGGCACCGATCCCTCGGCGTGTACCCCATGCATCACAGACAGTGTCTCCACCTGGATGGTCTTCTTCTCGCCCAACTTTCTGAGGGATCGTCTTCTCCCCAACCCCCACCCCCCCTCACAACCCCCACACCCACCCCCACCCTCCCTCACCCCTCCCGTCTCTCAGTGCTCGGTATCCCTTGGGAGGGATCGGTGGTGAGACGACTGGAATGGGAACCTCGGGAGGCCGTTTACATGTCCACTCTGATCTTCAGGGCCTGCTAGGCTGGGGAGGGGGGGGGTGGGAGGCTGGGGGGGGGGAGAGGCTGAAGGGAGGGGGCTGGGGGGGGGGGGAGGAAGGGATCAGGTGAGACGTGGACCTAACAGCTGCCGCCCATGATGATGATGATGATGTACCGGGAATTCAACCCCTGAGATGGATTTTCATGAACACCAGAGATGGACGGAGGGGAATGATGGGAGAAAGAGAGTGGAGGTAGGAGGAGGAGGAGGAGGAGGATACAACACCCTGTTCTACTCTGCCTGACCCAGGGATACGCGCGTAGGGGTGCCAGCGAGGGAGGTATCGCCGCAAAAAGTAAAGCAACGAAAAGGGTGCGTCGTAGGTGTGTGCAACAAAAAGGGTGCGGCGTAAGGGGTGCAGCGAAAAGGGTGCAGCGAAAAGGGTGCAGCAAAAAGGGTGCAGCGAAAAGGGTGCAGCGAAAAGGTGCAGCAAAAGGGGTGCGGCGTAAGGGTGCGGCGTAAGGGTGCAGCGAAAAGGGTGCAGCGAAAAGGGGTGCGGTGTAAGGGTGCAGCGAAAGGGGTGCGGTGTAAGGGTGCAGCGAAAGGGGTGCGGTGTAAGGGTGCAGCGAAAAGGGTGCGGCGTAAGGGTGCAGCGAAAAGGGTGCAGCGAAAAGGGTGCAGCGAAGGGGGTGCAGCGAAAAGGGTGCAGCGAACAGGGTGCGGCGTAAGGGGTGCAGCGAAAAGGGTGCGGCGTAAGGGTGCAGCGAAAAGGGTGCTGCGTAAGGGGTGCAGCGAAAAAGGTGCGGTGTAGAGATGCCAGCAAGAGAAGTGCTGCTGTAAGTTTGAAGCGAAAAAAGGGTTGGAGCGTAAAGGTGCAGCGAAAAGGGCTGGAGCGTAAAGGTGCAGCGAAAAGGGCTGGAGCGTAAAGGTGCAGCGAAAAGGGCTGGAGCGTAAAGGTGCAGCGAAAAGGGTTGGTTGGAGCGTAAAGGTGCAGCGAAAAGGGTTGGAGCGTAAAGGTGCAGCGAAAAGGGTTGGAGCGTAAAGGTGCAGCGAAAAGGGTTGGAGCGTAAAGGTGCAGCGAAAAGGGTTGGAGCGTAAAGGTGCAGCGAAAAGGGTTGGAGGAGCGTAAAGATACAGCGAAAAGGGTTGGAGCGTAAAGGTGCAGCGAAAAGGGTGCAACGTAGAGGGTGTTGAGAAAAGGGTGCGGCGTAGGGGCGTTAAGAAAAGGGTGCGGCGTAGGGGCGTTAAGAAAAGGGTGCGGCGTAGGGGCGTTGAGAAAAAAGGGTGCGGCGTAGGGGCGTTAAGAAAAGGGTGCGGTGTATGTTGAGGGGTGTTGAGAAAAGGGTGCGGCGTATGGGCGTTAAGAAAAGGGTGCGGCGGGGCGTAGGGGCGTTGAGAAAAGGGTGTGGCGTAGGGGTGTTGCAGGAAGGGTGTGGCGTAGGGGTGCAGCAAAAAGTGGTGCGAAAAGGGTGCAGCGAAAAGGGTGCAGCGAAAAGGGTGCAGCGTAAGGGTGCAGCGAAAAGGGTGCAGCGTAAGGGTGCAGCGAAAAGGGTGCGACGTAAGGGGTGCAGAGAAAAGGGTGCAGCGTAGGAGTGCGGTGTAGGGGGGTTTTCCGAAAGAGAGTGCTGCATAGGGTGCTGTGAAAGGGGTGTGAGGCGTCGGGTGCTGCGAATGGGGGTGCCCGCTTAATTAAGGTTTCTTTGAAAGGAATGACTCTTAGGGGTGTACGTGTGGCAACAGGGGTGCAGTAGTAGTAGTAGTAGTAGTAGTAGTAGTAGTAGTAGTAGTAGTAGTAGTAGTGTTTGTTATATCGGTTTTGTGAGTATTGTCGATGTCGTTGTGGTCGTCGTCATCGTCGTTGTTTCTGTGTTGTTGCTGTTGACGTTGCTTTTCTTTTCTTCTTCTTCTTCTTCTTCGTCTTCTTCTATCCTATTTTTGATGTTCGTGTTCTTCTATAATTCTTTTTTCGTCTTCGTGCTATTCTTCCTCTTATTCTTCCTCTCCCTCTTCTTCTCCCCCATCGTCGTCGTCATCATCATCATCATCCTCATCATCATTATCGTCGTCGTCGTCGTCGTCGTCGTCGTCACCACCACCACCCACACACACCACCACCACCACCACCACACCAATAATACTACCACCACCACCACCGTCGTCTTTTTCTTTTCTTCTTTCTTCTTCTTCTCTTCTTCTTCTTCTTCTTCTTTTTCTGTTATTGTTGTCTGTTATTTTTGTTCTTTCTTTCTTCTTCTTCTTCTTCTTCTTCTTCTTCTTCTTCTTCTCTTCTTCTTCTTCCTCCTTCTCCTCCTCCTCCTCCTCCTCCTCCTTTCCTCCCTCCTCCTCCTCCTACGTCGTCATCGTCGTCGTCGCCCTCTTCCTCCTCCTTCTCCTCCTTCATTATCACCCGTCCCCCTCCCTCCTCCTCCTCCTTCTCCATGTTCGTCTTCTTCCTTCAGTGACTCACCAGGCCGTAGAATGAACTTCAAATCTCATTGCCCATCCCATCGGCTGTTTCCAACCGATGCATCACCGTGATGTATACCTGCCTGTAAGTGGACGTGCCTGTTCATTTTTGTTTTAACTTGTTGCTGTCCGTCCGTCTGTCCGTCTGTCTTGTTGGTCTGTCTGTCTGTCTGTCCGTCTGTCTGTCCATCTGTCTTGTTGGTCTGTCTGTCTGTCGTTGCTTGCTGTACGTCTCTGTCCTTCCTCTGTCCCGAATGGCATGCTTGTTGTGCCGTGCCTTTGCTTCATACACCCACACATTAGTCACGTCTTTAAAATGCATATGTTTAAGTGCCGTGATGTAACTTTTCACCCTCGTTTCCCTCCCTCCCTCCCTCCCTCCCTAACCTGCTCCCTCCCTCCCTTTCTCCATCCTTCTGTCTGTCTGTCTGTCTGTCTGTCTGTCTGTCTGTCCCTTTCTCTGTCAGTCTGCCTGTCTGTCTCTGTATTAGTATGCATATGTGTCCGTATGCATGAGCTATGGCATTATCGCAGTTGTTTAGTGCTGATCCCCTACATTCTGTTGTCCTTCCTGTTTTAGAGTTTTCACTAAAGACAGCATGTGCATAGGTGTGTGTGTGTGTGTGTTGTGTGTGTGTGTGTGTGTCAAGTCAAGTCAAGTCAAGTCAAGTCAAAATGATCTTCATTGAGGGTAAAGGAATAAGCTATACAGGCTTTTTACATCCTGCCCTCCAAAACAATAAGAAAAGGGCATCATAAGGCAACATCACACACACACACACACACACACACACACACACACACACACACACACACACACACACAAACAAACAAACAAAAAAAACATCATAAGGCAGCATCCAAAGACTAATCATTTCAAGGAAAACAACATAGGCATGCAAACAGTATCAATTGAAAATTAACTTTAGACCGAGAGGAACACACACTCACCAAAAACACACACACACACACACACACACACACACACACACACACACACACACACACACACACACACACACACACACACACACACACACACACACACACACACACACACACACGTACACACACACATACACACACACACATACCCACACAAATAAGCACATATATAAGAAAAAGGAACACCATGAATACATATAGAAGTTAAACAGACATATTAAGTGCACCATGTGTATATACAAATAGAAACAGTCATACTATAAATTGGTTACAATTCAACTTTCCCAAAATCATGATTAATACAAGTACGTTACATATCAAGATAATGCTGGAAGTGGTGTGTGTGTGTGTGTGTGTGTGTGTGTGTGTGTGTGTGTGTGTGTGTGTGTGTGTGTACATACCGGTAATGCTGGAAGTAATCTGTTGTTAGCAATGACGATACCCGTAATGCTGGAAGTGGTCTGTTGTTAGCAATGACGATACCCGTAATGCTGGAAGTAGTCTGTTGTCAGCAATGACGATACCGGTAATGCTGGAAGTGGTCTGTTGTCAGCAATGACGATACCGGTAATGCTGGAAGTGGTCTGTTGTTAGCAATGACGATATTGGTAATACTGGAAGTGGTCTGTTGTTAGCAATGACGATATTGGTAATACTGGAAGTGGTCTGTTGTTAGCAATGACGATACGGTAATGCTGGAAGTGGTCTGTTGTCAGCAATGACGATACCGGTAATGCTGGAAGTGGTCTGTTGTTAGCAATGATGATACCGGTAATGCTGGAAGTGGTCTGTTTGTTAGCAATGATGATAACGGTAATGCTGGAAGTGGTCTGTTGTTAGCAATGATGATATTGGTAATGCTGATGGTGAGCACGCAGTCCACAGTGGCATGCACCGATACGGCCACACTGTGGACACGTGACCTCAGAGGCTAAGCCATGACCCAAGGTCACAGAGACGCAGGTCAACGACAGTTCGTCCACTGTCCGTGGATGTTCGGGCGGGTG
>JADBJO010008495.1:92500-95333 GCA_016801955.1 Conus betulinus
GTAGTTTTTCTGAATGTTTTTATCAAGAAGTTGTGAGTACTCGTTTGGTTCCATTTTGTAGTAATTACTGGTTTTGTCAGCCTTCACGAATATTTTTTGTCATTTTGTATTTGTTTTATTTCATTTTTTAATGATGTTTGGAAATCGTTGTTTGATTTTTTGAATTCTATGTTGGCTATCATTCTTTTCATTTTATCCTCAAAAGATTTCATTTCATCTATGGCGGTGGAGATCGCCATGATTACAGATCTGTTTCGAGCCAGCGCTCTCGTCAGGATGGTTTTGGGGCGCCTACTGCCGGTGTTATATGGCCTGATGTCACTGTTTGCACGTGCGGATTGGCTGCACGTGTTGTTCGTTTTTTTTTGGGTTGTTTACAGTTCAGGGTGCGTTTGCTGACAACGATTTCCATTTGTGCCTGCAGTTGTTTACTATTTCTACTTTAGTATTTAGGGTTGCTAAGTATGGTTTGCATTGGTTTGCGTATCTGGTTTTGAAGTGATTTTCAGTGCTGAATGTCTCTATTGCTGTAAAGGGAATGTAGCAGAACAAACAAATGGCAACTGCTTTATTTTATGAAGAGTTCGTTGGATCATGGTTTGCTGAGGACGAGAAGCACATTCACAAAAAAAAATACATCAGACTACCAGGGCTCTCAACCTCTTCTTCACTGATATCCCCTGTTGTTCCCTGCACTTGTGACCCCTGCACCTGTTTTTTTTTTTTTTTTTTTTTTTTTTTAAATAAAAGTTTTGACATTTTTTCACTTCCTACGGTTTATACCATGCCAGTTTTTTTTTTTTATATCGGCAATTAGGTAATGGGATACATAATCTAAACACTGTCCAGAGAAGTCACCCGCGATTGCCCATTCCATAGTGTGGGTTGGCACTCTCCTTGTTTCGCGCACAAAAAAGACTATTGCATGGCATTTAAACACTATCGTTAAAATCATTCAAAAAATCTGCGGGGCTGTGGTGGTAACATGAAGCGGAATTTGGGCGGCCCTGAGCATGGGTCCATTTGTTGTTGTGCTTAACGAGAACATTGTTGAACACTATGTTTAGGAATGTTAAAGATGGTTATGTGCTGCTGTGTTTGGAGTTAAACTGTCTTTTCTGTATAGTGTCAGCTGGACTATAACTAAACTGATATTTTCGAATCAGTGAGGTGAATAGGGTGTACGTCTGTACAGAAGAAAAAAAAAAACCAGCATGCTATTAGTTGGAAAAAAAAGAAAACAAATCAAGGTAGATACTGTTGTGTTTTGTTGACCAAAAAAATACCTCATGGTAAACGTCAAGTTTGGATCTTACCCCATTCGTCGTGTTACGGTGGCTTTGACAACAGGAGCGACAAATGGATGGCGACAAGCTCAGGGCCTAATTTACATATCACGTGCGTCCAACGGTCTCTTGGAAGCACGCATTTTGGCACTTTGGCGTCTGTGAATGACTGCTGGGGTGGAAAACTGAGGGAGGGGGGATGTGCGAAGGCAGGGATCGTTTGTAGTCAGTTGTCATCCTGGTTAATAGGCAGGGTTGTTTTTGGTTCTTGTTGTGACAGGTTCTGTTGGAAGAAGTGAAAGGTTTATTCACTCACACAAGCAAATAGACACAGACACAGACACACGAACACGAACACAACACACACACACACACACACACACACACCACACACACACACACACACACACACACACGGGCGCGCGGGGCGCGCACGCACGCACGCACGCACGCACGTACGCACGCACGCACGCACGCAAACACACACACCACACACACACACAACACACACACACCCACACACACACCCACACACACACGGGACCACACACATATACACACACACGTCAAATCTATTATCATTATTATTATTATTATCATTATAATCATCATGATCGTCGTCGTCGTCATCGTCGTTGCCGTCGTCGTCGTCGTCGTCGTCGTCATCGTCATCATCATCATCATCATCATCATCATCATCATCATTACCATGATTACACAATTATCGTCAATAGTAATAGTAGTCGTAGTAATAGTCGTCATCGTCGGTGTATCAATAGAATTTATTATCATTATCTTCATTATAATTGTTATCAGTCATAATAATACTAGTAAGTAACAATAATACAGTAGTTGCTAGTACCGATAGCAGCAGTAGCCATAGCAGTAGAAACACAACAACAGCATTGTACTGACTGAAAATCAGATGTCCGTCGAAGACCATCAATCCTTCGTGTTGACATACACTTACAGTATGTTATAATATTTCTTTCTCCTCATAAATGTGTTTTTTTTATAGTAGAACAGAAAAGAAAAAGAAACACCCGAAGGTGCTGGGGAGGGGACCCAGAGAAGCACTGTCCTCACCACTGTGTGTGTGTGTGTGTGTGTGTGTGTGTGTGGTGTGTGTGTACTTAAAAGGAAATCATACACTTGAAATGAACTGGGCTGTTCACTCTAACACTTTATTTTTCATAAATTTTCGCCCTGTTTGGGGGTTTTCCCTCAGACAACTGCTATAACAACAAAAAAAAAAATACTATATCTAATATATATATATATGTTTGTGTGTGCTGTGTGTGGTGTGTGTGTGTGTGTGTGTGTTTGTGTCGAGGTTGTATGTATTATATATATATAAATATAAAATGGTAGTTGCACATATTTATTTTATATAAATGGTAGTTGACATAGACTACAGTATGTTACCATATTTCTTTCTCTCATAAATGTGGTTTTTGTAGTAGAACACATTTGATTTATGCATGAGCAAGAACGAGCAAGTGCACGGATATAAATAGATAGATAGATAGATTAGATAGATAGATTAG
>JADBJO010008496.1:0-2500 GCA_016801955.1 Conus betulinus
TGATGAATGAACCGATTCCTAGAGGTCACTTAGAGCGGGACAGCACAACACAAAATGAACTCCATTTCTTCGGCACATTTACAAGCGGACATGTCAGTTCAAGGTGTTTTTTGTGCTTCTTATAACGATAATAATGGACAGAAAGATCAGAAAATACCTAATCGCAAACTTTGTCATGATATATTTTAAATGATTATCCATTTCAATGGATAAATATACCGGCACACAATATATAGATCTGAGCTGTCTCTAAAAAGCAAATCGGTCACTTTCATGAACATGACCTGACCATTATTGCCATCTGCAATCTATCAATCTACTCCGAAATGCACGAAGAAATCCATTTTATGTCCCCAACGCTCTGTTGTAGCCAAACATAGTCAAATCCAAGTTTATGTAATTTAGTCCCTCACGTTAGAAAAACAGAGTTGCTTTTCCCTCTACCGTCCAAATCATACAACATATTGTATGCTTTCCTGGGCAACCTTGAAATTTCCATTGTGTGTTTTTTCAACCAATAACGTATGCAAGCTGTCGCAGAATTCAGAGATATTGGATATCTGTTTACTTCGCCATAGACTAAATCGTTAGGTGTTAGCAGGCGCACTCCTAGATACTTTTTCAATGCAAATAAATGGACATTTTCACAATAAACAGCAGAATCATAAAGAACCCCAGATTTCAGCTCCATACTGAGCGATAGGCTGTACCTGAGAATCGAACAATTTTATATATAATTTCAAAGACTGGTGTTTCTACTTTTGATGAACTGTTGCATGATACATAGTAGTGCACGCTTAGCTCTACTGGCGAGATCCTTGCATGCAAAAGTACAGCTAATTTCGTTTAAAAAATATTCCTAAATACTTGTATACGTTGACCACAGGCATAAACACTCCATTATAAATCCACCTTTCTCTAATTCCTAAAAACCCACCCTTTCTAAAACACAATTATATTGGTTTTTGACATGTTAATTGTTAACTGAAGTGAAGATGCAGATCGTGAGAGAGAGAGAGAGAGAGAGAGAGAGAGAGAGGAGAGAGAGAGAGGAGAGAGAGGAATGAAGCAGAGAGAGAGAGAGAGAGGAGAGAGAGACTTTGACACTTTGACACTTTGATATTTTAATTGTCATACCAAAGAGGTCTGCAAAACAAATAGTACACTTTCATTCCTAGTGTGTATCAAATCAAGGTTAAACAAAAACAAATAAATTCGTAACATTTCGTTATGTCCTCACCTCACGCACAGGAGTAATGCAGTAAGGTTAAAAAAAAAAAAAAAAAAAAAATTAAGACTGACTCGACCATCCACTCAAATCAAATGATGACATTGTATTTTACTGATCTCTTTCACATGCGATGAATGATAATATTCATTCATATATCTCTTTATAATGTATTATCTTAAATTTCACTATCCTTCATCTGTCTAATTTTCAATGCTTCCGCGATGAATTTCGCAACTGATTTAATTACAAGTTCATCATCTGATGATAACACGACAGCGACATTTGTCTTTTCGCTATATCTAAACTGGAAAAAATGAACAATTTGTCCGCACTTCATTATAAGCAGTACAGTGGAACAGAAAGTGTTCTTCGTCATCAAATGTGTCTACATGCAGGACAAGGAGATTCTGTGGATGTTTCACATTCAAACCATCTTTTGTTCGCATTAAAAAACCTAAAGTTCTCAACCTAAATCTTGCGTAATTATTCTGTGCCATCTATCTGTTATGACATTGAGAAACTTTTCAGAATGGAACACATTCTTAAATGAGAAAAAAACCAGCGATATTTTTCTTTACTTTCCATATCTGAGTGCCAATTCTGTTTAAAAGAAACAAATAAGCCTGTCTTTAAATTCCGCAATGAACTGTTGCTCATTTCCTACTTCCTGGGTCATCCACACTATTCCAAAACCCTGTTCTGAAAGGACTTTCTTTACTTTATAAGCCAGTTTTCTTTACCTTTTTCCATTTCTAAAAGCATCATATCATAGGCTTGCCTGCTCAAACGGGACTGGGGTAGCTTCAAGATCTTCAACCAGTACTTAATACATTTCACAAATTGTACTTATATACAAAGGGTATCTGCCCATTTCTCCATATAAAACGGGTTTGAATAGGTACTTGAAGGAAACGCTTCATAGCATACGTATGTACTTTTTCCATCTGCAAATTTTCATGTAAGCCCCAAATTTCAGCTGCATAAGTAAGAAGAGGTTTTATCTGTGTATCAAACATTTTCCAAAATATACCACAGTCTGTACAATTCAGTTTTCTCAGGGATTTCAGAATTTCAATAGTACCTTTTTTCCCTTTCATCAGAGATTCTTCCCATGCGTAACGGAAAGTTAATTTTGTTGAATGTCATTCCAAGATATTTATATGAATTAACTACTTGAACATCTGCATTTCCATTTTTCATACACTGATAGGTGACCACCCATTCTAAAGACCACTATATTTGTCTTATCCAAGTTAACTGATAAACCTA
>JADBJO010008496.1:10000-15000 GCA_016801955.1 Conus betulinus
GTTCTTCCTTTTTTCTTGCATCCCCCTTCCTGTCATTCTTAATTGTCCCCCATCCCACCCCATCCCACTCTCCACCCCCCACCGTCTCCCACACCTTCTGTCGGTGATCCCTCTGTACATACATTTTGTGTCCTTTTGTATTTTCATATTTCATATTTAACAGTGATTTTCCATTATTTATACTAATCAATATTGTTTTTTTTCTTTTTCTTTCTTAAATTTCTTTTGGCCCCGGAGGGCTGGACGTAAAAAAACAGTGATGCTTTATTCCATTACCCTCTGAAAATCATTCGTTCGTTCGTTTCTTCGTTAACCTCGTCTCATTGTTAGTAACAGAAGCAGTATGAAAGGTCCAGAACTTGATCAGATCTGCGCTTTCTGGTATTACGCGATGGACACCTGCATGCTATTCATCTGGGTGGAGGTTCGTTCCACAATTCAAGTTCCATCCGGCAATCTACTATCAGTTCTCTTTTCCTAAGTAATGAATAAATCGCCTACCCATTCCCGAGGTGCATCATTAGGAAAGGCAATATTTTGAGGGACGAAACACGACCTCTCGTACTTATTTTGATGAAGGCGTATCGTATTTTTCCCATGAAAATCACCTAGAATTTCGAATGTGTACCTTTGAAAAGATCTGTTATTGAAACAAAGACGTCGGGGGCCGGAATCGCTCAGTGGTAGAGCGCCGGACTCGTAAGCTTGGTGATCCTGGGGTTGAGGGTTCGTTTCAGTACAGGGGGATTTTTCCCTCGGATTTAACATTGGTTCTGACTCCATTTCCCATACAGTCCTTCGAATGAGACTATAAACAGAGGTTCCGCGTGTGAACGCACGCATAACATCTTACACATACGTAAAATCCCATCAACAACTTTCGGAAGAGAAGGCCAGTTTGACCGTTGGTATGGATGACACGTTACACATAGCATGCACCTTCTCAGAAGATGGAGTATGGCTGCCTTAATGGCGGAATGATAAACCGTCATATACACAAAACTCCATTCCCTTTGTTGGGTAGATGGGATTAACCCTTGCCTGTCTATACAGGGAGTGTCCGCAGGAGTATCAGCCTGCGTACACAGAAAAAAAGATGTATTTGCTGCTTCAATGTTACTTTACTTCTCTGATTTTGCTTCTTGATATACTGAGACCGTCTTTGTTAAAGTGGGTCAGATATGTCTGTGAGTGGTTTAGTCAAAATTGTGTTTATCAGCAATGCCTTTACGTTTATCGTTTGTAAAATTGCATGAAATGGAAAAGTCTTGACAAAACATAAATTAACATTTATTAGCATATTTACATAAACTTCATTAGAAATGTCTTATCAGTGTATGAATCAATAATCAGAAGCATGCGCGGGCGCGCGGGTTATCAGTGTGTGTGAATGTGTGTGTGTGTGTGTGTGTGGTGCGTGTGTGTGTGTGTGTGTGTGTGTGTGTGTGCGCGCGCGCGCAAAGCATTGACTTTGCCTTGATATAGCCCCGGGAATGGTTTGGCAGTAGACTATAATGAATGAAATCAGAACAGAAAAAAAGAAACGAAAGAAATCAAATAAACGCTTCAGGGTTTTTTTTTGTCTCATCCTCTCTCTCTCTCTCTCTCTCTCTCTCTCTCTCCTCTCTCTCTCTCCTCTCTCTCTCTCTCTCTCTCTCTCGCCATACCTCTCTCTGTTTCTCTCACTCACATTACATCCACCCGTCCCATTCCAGCTTTACACAAGCAAGCACACTTAGGATTTTCCTGTTGATAGCTGCCGAATCACAACATCCCCGGACCTGCGACGATGCCTATTCTGAAATAGCAGAAACACATCTACCACCCTCCTGCTGGCGAGAACAACCTCTCAGTCTTGAAGCTAGTATGAGTGAGTGTTCCCTTCCCCTTTCTCTTCTTCTTCTTTGCGAACGCCTAGTTCTACACGGTCAGTCCGTCCCTTCAGATGAACAGTGCCGTTTGCTCTAGCTCTTGTAGAGACTGCTGTAGAGTTTTGTCATTAGAGCTGTCTCTGTTGGCCACAACTCTCTTCCTTGTCTGTTCAATGTCATGGGCATTTTTTGAGCACATGCTCCGCTGGCTGTTCTTCCTGCCCACAAGGACAGACTGCAGAAGGCCACCACCTCGAGCTTTCCGGCACAAGTGACTGTCAAGTCTGTTTGTGCCCGGTGCGGAGCCTCACCAGGACACTTTGCTGCTCTCTGGACAGCAGATGATCATCGTCCTTAAGTGCCCTGGGCGTTGTGACAGTCCGGATGATGCTTGGCATCTCGCTGTAAGGGATGCTGTTGTCATTCTGCTCCTCTTGAGATCCCTCCCTCGCCAGGTGACCAGCCACCCTCGTTGCCTGGTATCCCACAGTGGGCCGGAATCCACTGGAGCACCACTCTTCTGTCAGTACCACGTTCCCTTCTCACAGACTGCGTCGTCACGTTCGTCCAACGAGGGTTCCAGCGAACATACCGATCAGCCTTGACAGCAACACATCATATCAGAGACTATGGACAGGAAATGAAAGCAGAGGTCATCATCAAGCGGGCAGAGCAGGCAGAACCACAGCACAGGAAAACTTCTTCCGATGCTAATGGATAAGGATGATGAAAACGTTTCTACCGAGCTCCAATCTGGACAGACGCGACACAACAAGGCTGACCATAATCTCCCGGAGGTCAGCCAGAGAGATACAGTCACCTGCTGTGTTCATCAGGAAGTTTTAGCACCATTTGTTGGGACGCGACCATTAAGTTGATGAAACTCGACAGGGTGTGTTTCCGGTCTTCCCTATAGAGCCCCACCGCCAGCTGCTTCTCACTACGGGTGGCGATAGGCCAGGGACTGAGGTCTCCCACACAAATTAGTGCCCGTGGTGAGAATCAAACGAGCTGTCACTTTGCGAGTTGGTTTGCGCTAACTGTCGCACGCTGGGGGGGTGGGGGGGGGGGGGGGGGGGGGAGGTTAAAAATGGTTCTAGAGATGGAAGTGAAGACAATAGTCTGATTGTTCCTTCTTGTTGCCAGCTCTAAAGACTATATCAATCTAAATACTCTACCTTTAACATACAAACTTCTGTACAATAAAAGCAACAATGTTGTATACAGGTATGAAGGGTTTTTTTTTTTACCTTCAATATTACCTGCTAAGTGTTCGTTATATCAGTCACACAGCAATATACTAATCCGAAAACCCAGAATTGATTTATTCAAAACTAGTCTTGTTGACTTAGGTGGAACACTTTGGAACTCTCTGCCAAAAAGCATCAAACAAAAAGGTAGCATTGCATTCCGTTAAGGCAGTATACAAAACTTCATTATTTCAAATAACAAAGCATAATACATTAACAGCATCTGCATCAACATTTCATCTTTATCATGCAACTCTAATTTATTATCTTACAATGTGTGTGTGTGTGTGTGTGTGTGTGTGTGTGTGTGTGTGTTGTGTGTGTGTGTGCTTCTTTCTCCTAGTTAATGTCCTTTTGAGATATATTGTACGCTACCTTTACCATTCACCCCAACCTCCCCCTTGCCCCCCCCCCCCCCCCCCCCCTTCTCTCTCTCCTTGTACGCTATGATCACACGTTTTTCTGTTGCGTTCGTTTGCCAATGGTGTGGTGTACAATAGCTAATTTATATTGCACTGCGCAAGATCTTGTCGTTCTTTGTTCCTTTATATGTATTTGCATGAATTTGATCTTTACTATGCATTAATTTGATCTTTAATTTATTTTCTCCCCTTTTGCCCCCAGGGCTGGGTGGAAAAAGTATTTGTATTGCTTATCTTATAACCCTGATAAATAAAATTTCGTTCCTTCGTTTGTTCCGTCAGACTTTTCAGAAGGCTGAAATCAAGTTTGACGTAAACTGAATTGATTCCGCTCTATCAACCTGTGTATTTCTCAGTATGTTATTTGTTTGTTTGTTTGTTTGTTTGTTTTTTAAACTAAATTACATGAAAATGACAGGGTCGATAAACACGAAGGATGCGAGTTTCTCCCGGAAAAAGGAAGAATGTCTACTTGTTCTTGGTTGCGTTTGCCAAGTGTGTCCAGAAAGGAGGTAATTATGGTTTTTTCTCTAAGATGATAGCTGCATTCGTGTTATTGTGATCATCGCGGTATCCGGGCTTTATCACTGCTATTTGTGGCCTGTCATTACCAGCATTAAGATGAAGGTCTAATACAAGGTTTCAAAAACCCGAAGCATCATGAGTTTTACAGTGCTCTCTCTCTCTCTCTCTCTCTCATCTCTCTCTCTCTCTCTCGTCTCTCTCTCTCTCTCTCTATTTTATCTGCATACCTGTTCCTTTCTGTCTTTATTATTTTCAAATTAACTTTCACTGCTTCTGCTCACACTCTCCTCAGACTTTTTTTTTTTGTTTTCCCATTTTAAAAAATGGTTTCCCATTTGTCTTGGATTTCCTGTTAGTTTTTCGAGTTCTCTCGCCTTCCTGTTGTTTTCTTGTACTGTTTTCGTTTTTATTTCTATTTTATTTTCATTTTTTGTTGCTCTTGTTTTGTTTTCCTTCCCTTTTTCCCAACTTTCCCTTTCCCCTCTTTCCCACCCCTCTCCTGTTCCTTTTCCATGTGTCCCTTGTCCCCCCCCTCCTCTCCTCCCTCGCTTTTTGTCCCCCCCCCCCCCCCCCTGCCCCCTCCCCACTCGCTGTTCTTTTCCTTCCCCTTCTTCCTACTCCGTGCTTTCCCCTAGTTTTGGTTTCCCAAACCCTCGTGTTCAGGTAGCACTCAGATCTGAAAAAAATCCTGTCTTTCATCGCTTTTTTTCCCCTTCCGTATTTTCCACCTGTTCTTGTCTTTTGCTCTCCATAATGGATCTCTCAATCTCTGTCTCTAATCTTCGTCTGTCTGTCTGTCTGTCTGTCTGTCTGTGTCCGTCCGGAATAGCGCCGTTGGTAGAGCGCGGGACTCAGGATCCTGGGGTTGCGGGTTCGAATCTCCGCCGGGCCGTTTTCGGTACGGGGGGGTTTTCTCGCTGGGAGTTAACATT